>JAODLL010036469.1:0-22027 GCA_026546735.1 Forbesichthys agassizii | reverse complement strand
TCTTTCTTCAACTCGGAGCACTCATCCTCCAGCTTTCTCTTCTTAGCAGTCAGTTCAGCATTCATCTCCTCCTCATCGTCCAGCCTCTCTGTCAGCTCCTTGGCTTTTGCCTCCATTTGGATCTTATTCTTGATCAGCCCTTCACATCGTTCTTCTGCGTCACAGAGATTGTATTGTTGCTGTGAAAAATGTTATATAAGATATTGTATGTGCTTTTAAGTTTAAATTGAGATACGTCAAGGTAAGTGGTACAGCAGAAACTTACGGCCTGAACTTGGAGCTGAAGGTCATTTTTCTCTTGGAGGAGGGAGACCATTTTCTCCTCTAGTTCCTTCCTACGAGCTTCAGACTTTGCATAGGCCTCCTTCAACTTCAGGAATTCTTCCTTCATGTTTGCCATTTCTTTCTCTGCTTCAGCTGATCTCAGCAGAGGTTTGATTTTAAAGTACAACTTCATCCAGGGCCAATTCTTGACCCCCATGAATGCACGGATGTTCCACTGGATCACAAGTAGTGCATCCCTAAATGCAATATATGACTTCCATAAAAATCAAAATCACAGACACAAATCTTAGATTGTCCAGTGACCATATTGGAACATGTAACCAATAAAGGATACCTGCGTTCCACCATCTTCTGATACTCAAGACGAGACAGAAGCCCACGAGATCTGGCCTGGATAAGGGTAATAATTTTGGACAGACGCTCATCTCTCATCTCCTCCAGCAAACCAAGCAGACCAGCCTTGAAGAACACCTTAAACCAGCAATTTCATATAAGTACACAGAATGGGCCTCATGTACTAATGTGTTAGTGGCTGTTTTAGGCGTAATTTCGTCGCACTGAAAACATGGCATTGTATGTACGAAGAGCACGCACATGGCTAAAACACAATTCTGCCTGCTGAAGAAACACAGGATTGCCAGTTGTGCTTTCCTATTCATGCTTATGCATTCATGGGAGGGTCGAGGGGAGATTGGAAGTGTCGCGCAAAAATATGGGAGGAGAAGCGCAAAGAGAGAGTGATTATGTATTCTGTTGAATGAAAACTGCAGTCGGTTTTGCTGTAAAAATTCTCCCCCTTTGAAAAGCAGGTGTTATTCCAGTGAGCGCGTTTCTTTGAACATGGGAAGCATGCAATGGCAAGATCAATCTCAGAAAGATGAATACACAGGCCATGGAGAGACATGCGGACTAACTTGATTGCTTGTGGGGTGTTAAAATACATTTTTATTCCACTTCTTTCATTTACATTTTATAGACTAGTTACCCAAACTATTATTATTTTGGGGTAGAATTATGCCCCTGTTGTCCTTAGGTTTGACGATACATGTAAACAAGCAGGCTATTTATAAATAGATCTACTTCATGATCGTTAAACTTGTGTTCTTTTTCTGAGTCTGCTCTTCCAAATTGCTTTTGGGTGCCGCAATTTACGGATATGGGGGTCTGGAGCATAGACCAGACTACTCACCGTGTTAACGGCAAGTTTAGAGGGCGGTGCCAAGCGCAAATTAGGTGAGCAGTCTCAAGTTTAGTACATACAACGTAAAATGCAATAGCACAGCGTATCTTCCGTCTGGCTGTGCTCACTTGTACGTTGCGCTTGCTATCATTCGTACATATGTCTTGCAATCACATAATTTATTGGACATACTAGATGTTTCACACAAATGTTATACCTTGGTGTGTCCAAATCTGTATTGGTTGTGGTCAATATCTAGAGTAGCAAGCAGTTTCTCAGCTCCCTTTCTGCTGTCAATGAACTGGCCGTCAGGAATTGCAGCAGGATTCAGGATGCGGTATCTGTAATGTTGATAATAAGTCAAGCATACATTTTCAGGTTATTAATCACAACAAAACAACAGAGGCATGCACCATTTTGGGGCTTTGCACATACCTCTGCCTGAAGTCTCCATAGAGGATCCTGTTGGGGAAGCCCTTCCTACAGATCCTGATGCCTTCCAGCACACCGTTACAGCGCAGCTGGTGCATCACCAGAGGGTTCTCCATGGCCCCAGGAGTCTTGGTCTCGTTGGGGATGATGCAGCGTACAAAGTGAGGGTGAGTAGACCTCAAGTTGGTCATCAGCTTGTTCAGGTTCTCCTGTCGTTTGGTGAATTGTAAGGTATTTGTATTACAATGGCTGACATATGTGCATGGATGTTTCATGAAAGCGTACCCTATGAAGAGCCGACACTGTCTGAAAAGTGGATCCCTTCTTCTTCTTTTCCTTCTTGACATTTTCAGCCATAGCTTGCAGGAATAAATAATACATTTAGAATAATTAAATATAGTTGTTATATAAACTCCAAATAAGGTAGTCACCTGTCTCTGCTCCAGAGTAGCCAGCAAAAAGAATAGATAGCAGCTTTAAGGATGACTTCTGGTATAATCCCACAACTGTCTCATTCAGGGGATCTTTGTTCTTCACTAGCCAGTTGTTGATGTTATAGTCAACAGTTCCAGCATAGTGAACCAGGGCAAAATGGGCCTCTGGTTTCCCCTTGATAACTCTGGGCTTCTGGAAGTTGGCAGACTTTCCAAGGTGGTTGTCATAAAGCTTTGCTTTAAAGGTGGCATCACTGGCCTTGGGGAACATGCACTCCTCTTCAAGGATGGACATGATGCCCATGGGCTGAGAAAAACTTGATGAGTTAGTATGAAATAAAACCAGATATTTTCTTTATTGACTGATACAAGTTCCCAAGCACTCACTTTTTCAATCAGGTCAATACAGGCCTGAAGATCCATGCCAAAGTCTATGAAGGTCCATTCAATGCCTTCTTTCTTGTATTCTTCTTGCTCCAGCACAAACATGTGGTGGTTGAAAAACTGTTGCAGTTTTTCATTGGTGAAGTTGATGCAGAGCTGCTCAAATGTGTTGTACTGCAAAAATAGAATAATGTAGGTTATTTTAATTCATGGCAAATTAAAAGATACATATGGATAAATGTTTTTCGCATAAAAAACTGACCTCAAAGATCTCAAACCCAGCAATGTCCAGCACCCCGATGAAGTACTGGCGAGGCTGCCTTGTCTCCAGAGATTGGTTAATCCTCACCACCATCCAAAGGAACATCTTTTCGTAAACAGCTTTGGACAGAGCTCCGACAGCATAGTTAACCTGTGGCAGAGGTACATATGAATTATGTTCATTTGATATGTCTTCCCCAATAATCAGGGTTGGGATGTAACTGATTTCATCAAAAACTGTAACTGTAATCCATTACAGTTACCAGCTAAAATAGTGGAATTAGATTTTTCTTTAATTAGATGATTACTTCTAGAACTAATTTCAAATTTAAAAGGAAAGTTTGCAGAAGAAAAATGCACAAAACAGCTGTTATCTTAACCTTTCAATAATGTCAATCAATAATTGAAATAAAGTAATCTTTAATCTTATCACCTGAGCAACATAAACGGTCACAAAAATAGAACGAGTTGGTGCACCAATGCAGTAAATTACTTTGGATGGCATTTCAAAGAAGCATGTTTAGTCGTGAAGTAATCTAAATATATTGGAAAGTAATCCGCTTATGTTACTAAATTTAGGTTATCCAAAAATGACTTTAACGATTCCAATTTTTGTCTGGTAACTAGTAACTAACAGATTACATTTAAAAAGTTACATACCAAACTCTGCCAATAATACATATATTCACTTGTATCACTTGCATGTCAAATCAACTACAGGTCGACTGATAGTGGATTTTTATAGGCAGATATAATGACGATCGATAGTAGCTGTAGCTGGAAAAAGCAGATAGACGATCAAATAACAATTCATAGGTCTGTCAAACAATTAGTATTTTGTAACAAGTGATCATTTTTTCTAGTACAAGCTTTCAATGTATTTATAATAAAAATGATAAATTACATCATTCTCACATTATCTGTCTCAGTATGGCGTGTGAGGTACTGAATATATATTGCTAATAATCAGACGCTCACCAGATGGCAGTAAAACACCAAATATGAGGTAAGGTTGTAACTTGTTGCGTCAATAACCATTGTTTATGTTAAGTAATCAGGAAAGGATTCTAATGGATAAAAAATTACCACTTAAGGTTAAGGGAAAACAGTATGGGTTGCATTGCTTTTGAAAACAACAAAGGATTGCCCGGGATAGGTGAGTTTATGGTTAGCGTGTACACGCATAAATGTGCGCGTGCAGTTTTGGGGTTTGAAAATGTGGCCATCCTAACCCTAAATTAAGTTACCTTAGGCTGCAACTTGCTACTTTACTGTACCTTATGTTAGCTGGCTAGGCTATATGCTACCGGTTTGCTAATAATCTTGTATCTTGTTATGAAACCGGATAGTGGATTACAGATGCTTTTCATTTCTAATGTTGCTAAAAATATATGACTATTGTTTCTTATCACAAACAATGTGATGTTGCCTAATAAAAAATAACTACTACTATTGTTTTGGAAGCATTGAGGTCTCGTATTTGAGATTCATTAGGAACGATAGAGTATCATTCACAGTGCTTCATTCAGCTTTTACAGGTATTTTGTAATAGTCGCGTACATCTGGATCTGGTTGTGAATCTGTCAGGCTTATTATACAGTTGTTTAGATATGGCCATTGGACCTTAGTTGTGATAGAGACCTACATTTAACAGCTAGCCAAATACCATCAAGAATGCCTGCTAGCAAAACAGATGGCATTCTTTCGGTTTGGCAGCAGGCGTCTTCCGTGTAAGCCTTAATAATGTCATTATAACCTACAAACGCATCATCCTCATAATTCACAACTAAAGCTGTTTTAAAGATAACTTTATTATAATTTAAACATACATTAATTACATTGACTTTGCATAGGGAGCCTGCAGCAAATGCAAGATGATGTATACTATCTGACGGGTGCAGTCTGTCGGCCACTATCGGAGCCAAGTTCTGACGATAACGTCAGCTAAACGATTAATCGGTCGACCCCTAAAATAAACTCTGTGTCATACCTGGTCAACATTCTGTCCCCTGGTGACCCACTCATTTCCCACTTTGACTCTTGGGTGACAGAGACCCTTGATGAGGTCAGCAGAGTTGAGGCCCATCAAATAGGAAACTTTGTCAGCAACTGAAGTTTTAGGACAACATTTTAAGTTAAAATGCAACTAACTGGGAATAATTAATCCCTTATCTTTAAACCGTATTCCTGTAGAAAGCCAATTGTTACCTACAATTGTGGCAATAGTTAGGTATTTGTTAAATAAAATAATTCAGCTAAGCATCCTTGTATTCTTATTTGAATATATTTATTAAAGGTGTAATTTCACTCACAGTAATCTATATTTTGGAGACCCTTCCCCTTCAAAAAAAAAGAAGCTATCAACCTTTTTTCAAAATTGCTATTTAGGCAAACCAGAAATAGAACTAAACGCACCTTCAGTGCCATCAGCCTCTGCCTGCTCCTCTCTCTGCTTCTGCTTAAACCTCATGTTTCCATGGTGCATGATGGCACCAGTCAGCTTGTAGATGCTGTTCTTCTCCTCTTGAGTGAAGCCCAGCACATCAAATGCATTCTATTTAATGGGAATATAGTGAAATTACATAAATGTAAAAATGTCCTGATTTGTCAAACTAAACTGTACAACTCATTGAAGTGTTTGTTTTTTAAATTAATTTAGATTAACTATGTTTATATTTATGTTATATAATACAAAATAAGCGACACATGGATTAATGAAATGTAACAATTAATAATACATATAAAATAAGAATTTGCAAAAGCCTGACATCTGTTGCAAGGAGTTCATCTGCATCATCGATGGAGGCCACTTGGGTTTCCCCTTGAGAGATGAAGGCGTAGTCATAGGGATTATTTGTCACCAGCAACATTTCTGGAGGACAGGAACTCATTAAAGGACACATTCTATGAAAACCAAGTATTTCTAGTTGTCTTTGGAATTAGCAATGTCGATGTGACACGGAGAAGTAGTAAGCCTTTCAAAATGGACTGTTAGTTTCCTGGTCTGTATTGGCTAAAAAAGAGAGGGGGAAACAGGCAAATGAAAGAAACGTGCATATGTTGCGTAGATTACTGCACACTGTTTGTTTGGTAAAGCCCATATGAGGATATGGCCAGCTATTGTACGTAGTATCAGCGAAATATGCAAGGCAAGGAACTGTTGTTGATCGCCAGTACACAAACCGTAAGTAAAAATGTATTCATCAACATCTGCAGATGACCAAATCTGTAAATCTATTTTTTTATACAGTAACTGCAGACTACCATAGCATAAACAAGTTGAGTCTGCAAGACAGGCATATTATCAAGAGTGATGTGGACATCAATAACTACATTAGATTTATATAGGCGATTGTTCAGAAACCGTAAACAGATTAGAAATAGGCTGCTTAAATAATGTGTGCGTTGATTTACTTAGCCTAAACATTGCTCATTGATAAAGACGCACTTGCGGGTCATACCGAAATGATATCCCCTGCCGGAAACGGATTGCCGTTTTAGATACCATGTAGTAATTCGTTTTATAGTTATTAATATACTTTTTCTCTGCTCTGCATGACCATATGCCCGCACTTGCCGAACTGTTTTGTTGAAGCCGCTGACCTTCATTTCATTACATTTGTGCATTGTGTTAATGACATTAAAGCTGAATTGAATTAACAGACAGATCCTGTATGTATTTCTCATCCTTGTTCACGTGTGTCCATGTTGTGATAATGAGTTTTTCTCTGTGATTATCTTAAACTAAAGATGATCCATGCCTTGCACTACTATGGTATCTACCTAGAATTTCAGGCTTCTTGTTGGACAGTATCTGGTAGAAGATGTGATAATCTCTTTCTGCCTTCAGCTGGAAGGTCACACGAGATTTCTCCAAAAGGTCTGCCAAGAATACACAAACAGGAGTATAGAAATGTGGTCTTGGTTTTTAGATGCATTTAATTAAGGTGTAAAATATGTGTTTTATTCTTACATGTTTCAATATCAGCTGATGCTAACTTCCCTCTAGTGTCAAAATGAATCCTGATGAATTTACCCTAAAAGTAAAGTATTGTTAGATTTGATTTGTTTTTTTTTTAGTTGATAGTTTTACTGTATATTGGTAAACAATATACAGTAATATATAACTGTATTAAAACAGGTTTTCTTCCAGAAAAATTAAAAGCATACAAATCTAGAGGAGTTGTCATTCCTGATGGTCTTAGCATTGCCAAACGCCTCCAGAGCAGGGTTAGCCTGGATGATTTGATCCTCCAGGGTACCCTGTGTAAGACAAACAGTGTGAAAGCTTAGTTTACTAGATTATACAATAAATATAGTAACAATGCATATAATTAAATCATAATATAAAATATTCATTACTAAACTACATCGTAACTATTCTTTTCCAGCTAATAGGTCAATACATTACTGAATCAAACTTAAACAAGAAGTGCAGATTAGATTACTTACTTTTAGAGTACTATGATAGGGAGGTATGAGAAATACCTTGTCTTTGGCATTTGGGTCTTTTTTCCCACCTGCAGCTGCGATACTGGCAAAGTACTGGATCACCCTCTTTGTGTTTACAGTCTTGCCTGCACCAGATTCTCCACTAAAGTTGCAACATCAGTTACATATAAAAAAAAACACTTTTTATTTACATGGCCATTACAATTTCATTAAGTAAAAGGAATAATATACATACGTGATCAGAATTGACTGGTTTTCACGGTCTAAAAATAAAGATGAATTATTATTATCAAAATTCTGTGCATTCACATCTTATTTTCAGACCAGATTTCAAATGCTTTGGTTAGTGATCTGACTTATACAGCTATCACAGTCAATTGTAACATTTGAATATTCAGCATTAGTTTGTACCTGCCAACATGTACTGGTAGGCATTGTCAGAGATGGAGAAAATATGAGGAGGAGCTTCACTCCTCTTCTTTCCTCTGTAGGCAACAACCACCTCTTGGTTGTAGACTGGCAGCCATTTGTAAGGGTTCACAGTCACACAGAACAGCCCAGAGTAGGTCTGTGAGGTACACATACAAAACAGCAGAATCATTTACAAGACAATTCAATTAAATGAAAATAGTAATTTAAAAACATAACAATCAAATATATTTGGAGCCATCACTGTTATACATTTTCTAACGTTTAAAATGTAGACTGGCAGCCATTTGTAAGGGTTCACAGTCACACAGAACAGCCCAGAGTAGGTCTGAAGCACAACAATTGTAGATAAAAAATAGCTCATTAAACTTGTGGCATTAAAGGGATAGATAGGGCCCTATTTTAACGAGCTAAGTGCACAGTCTGAAGGTAAAGGCACAAACTGCATTTAGGGCGTGTCCAAAGCCACTGTTAATATTATAACGGAAGATTAAAGGTTGGCGTTTCAGGCACATGGTTTAAAAAGGGTTGTACTGGATCGCTTCATTATTCAGGGGTGTGTTTTGGGTGTTAAATACAATAAACCAATCAAAGTCTCATCTCACCTTGGCAAACTGCTATTATACTGGCAGGTTTGTGAAAGAGCTGGAGCAGACCATCTAGGCAACAGGAATATTCCACCAAGATCCCAGTTTATATTTTTTAAATTGTAATCCTTTCCATGTGTGTGCGCTCCTGCACATCCCTTTGTGTATATAGCAGAATGTACTTGCCTTGTGCACCTGCCGTAGGTGATAATATCTTGATAATGCGCTGCACCATTAACTTTAGACCGGGTTTTTGATGGTCTATAGCGCAATCACTTCGCCAGTAAGGCACTAGACCACCCCTCACGTTTAAACCAAGTGCATTCTGTCTATAAACTATTTACACAACGTGGGCGCTGGTTGAGAAAATGACAACTGCGTGGGTCTGAAACTCGCAAAGACACTACCCGCTTTGCGTTCCCGCTTTGCGCCAGATGTAAAATAGGGCCCATAGGCTGTGATTGTAAGCTTATACATGTTTTTGTCAAATTCACCATATATCTTATTGCATTCCACCATCTTATTGTTCTCTGTGCGTGCTGAAAAAAGAATCTGGTACAGCCCTGGCTCCATAAAGAGGAACACAAACAAAGTGGCAAACACCACTCACAACAACAAAGCCCTAGGCACCCCAATCTGTTTCAATGTGTAGGGCAGAGATTCTGAGGGAGTTTCTTTTGATTAGAAGTTCGCAAGCATTCTGGAGAATGATTAACCCTGCCTTTAATGCTTACTGGAGACCTATTTACAGCATTACACTCACATAGATCATCCATGCTGCGTAACGCTCTTTGAGGTTAAACAGCACAGCGGGCTCATGAAGGAAGGTTAGCATGGCCATGTCTTCGATCTTGTCAAACTTTGGAGGATTCTGTTGCAGAATCTGAGAGTCTTTGAAGGTCAGAGTCTGGGTAAAAATAAGGTATAATTAGGAATTCAAGCTTTTAGGTATCTGTGCTCCAAGGTAAACACGTAATTCATGTGTGCAATATATAAACAATGACAATGGTGGCTAAATTTGTGTTAGCGACTTGCATGTGTTACCGTGTTGACATCGTCAACATTGTGTCACCAACATTCCAAAGCAGCCTCGAGATTTTTTTAGCTGCATGATTTCAATACCACGTTTCATCACTCATTCGCCTATTGTACAGACCAGACACCCTTTAATTGCAGTATTGTTTGTGCATGCGTTCACGTGGGGTCACATTTACACTCTCTCAAGTATGCTCTCTTGAACTCCCGCAGATTTACACTTGGATTAACACCTGAACCCACACAAGGAATGTAATCTTGTACTATCATAAAATAAGTGGTGCTTGAATGAGCTGGAATTCTGGTGGATTGGGAATTTCAACTCAGAATTGATGCAAGCAATAATTTCAGTCATATGAATGGTCACTTTTTTACAATGGAGTAGAGAAAAACAGCTATAACAGTAGGTCAAAAACATTTAGACACTTCTTACTATGTGTATGAGCTTCAGCAGTGTATAAAGCATATATCCACAACCTACAGTACATAATTAGAAAGCTGTATATTCAGGCTGACCCTAGTATGTTAATATTAAAGTATGTTAATTGCGTTAGCAGCTCTTGTGATGATTTCCAAGAGCCCTATGTATGAAGGGTTAACTGTAAACACCAACCTTCCCATGCTGTGTCTCCACGGTGACCATGTCGCCCTCACGGGTGGTGACGCTTGCCTTCACAAACTCCTCCACCGAGTCAGGAACAAAACATTCCTTCTTCATGTCAAAAGGACGTGTGGAAGCCTCCATGCGTTCCTTGTCTGACTTCCTCAGGTATGGGGCAGCCTCCCCAAACACAGACATTTCTGCATCGCCCATGGCAGCGCTGATTGTTATACAGACACAGATGTTCAGGACTTGCTGGAGGCTTGATGGATTGTTAGCATCCAAAAATGTTTTACTACTTTACCAGTTATCTTTTATCGTTATGAAATCTGTATTTAAAACATGTTTTTAACAATTACTTTATCGATTTATCTGCAAACAGACAAAATACAAAAATGTAAATTATTTTCTCCATAAAAAGAGGAAAAATTAAGGATTTACCAATGTGTTCAGCTCAGATTAGAGTTCAGAGTTCAATGGAGTGTGTGTTCAGAAATTCACCTGGATGAGTACAATGAAAAATCCATGTTATGAATCTCTTTCAGCTCAGTCATAGAGGAGATGGCTTGCTTAGTTTAACTTGTATTTAACCATAATTGTCTAGTCTAGTCTAAACATATTAAAAGAATAACACATCACAAGCAATGCAACACACAAGTTTTGCTCTCATACAGACACAGAAGCCTCTATTGTATTACATTTTAATTTCTCCCCATTACCTTTAAATTAAAAGTGTAGAGGACCAATGCTGTACCCACCTGTGTGTATTGCAGACTTACACTAAGGCCAGGTGAAGAGAGATCTGCTGCTAGACCTGTGAAGTCAGGGATCAAATTTATAACCCCTGGTTATCCTGCCATAAAAGGCCAAGGGCACTACCCTGACCCCCGACACACACACAAACACAGGCATACAAACAGATACACTATACACATGTATCTATATTTCCTACCATGCACACACACACACACCCACAGTGTGCTAATCAGTAGCACTTATGACTTGTGATGTCTGGCTGCCCTCCCTGCCGTCTATCTGTAAACGTCCAAATAATGTGACTTTTTAGGGCCTGTGCCAGGAATCTCCTGTCCAAAACTGTAGCCCTGCTGTGATCAGGGTTGGGAAGTAACTGATTGCATGTAATCAGTAACTGATATATGGTAACTGTTAACCATTACATTATCAGATAAAATATTGTAATCAGATTACTGGTATTTTTTTAAATGTGATAATTATTTATAAGAGTACTTTCAGATTTAATTAAAAGGGATGTTTTCAGAAGAATAATTAGCTGTTATTTTAATTACATTTCATTAACGTCTGTCCGTCTAATTATCTGACCCCCTGAGCAACAAGGGCAACAGGGCCCCAAAAATACAAAGATAGTTTGTAAATTGTTTTTGATGGTGTATCAAAGAACAATGTTAAGGCATGAAGTAATCTAAAAGTAATGGAATGTACTCAGATTATGTTACTATATATAGGTAATACAAAAATGTATCGATTATAATTTTTGTCTGGTAACTATTAACTGTAATTATGATAATAAAAACGTAACCTGCCCAAACCTGACTGTGACTATACAGTAGCTATAATTGCTTGTTCCATTGTAACTGGCGGTAAGTATATTCAATTTAGGGTTGTCTTATTGAACTGATTTGAGAGGCTGAAATGTTTTCACTTTGTTGACTCCTAAGGTTAATTACTATTCCAATAAAGATGATTCAATTCAAAAATGAGCTGGCTACACTGGATTAACCTCAGAAGTATGAATTCTTGCCATGTTTAGCTGCAAAAGGAAAAAGGGATTCCACCACGGTTACCTCTTTTTCCAAAACAGACCATTCTATCTCCCCATCTCTCTCACTGTCTGCCAGCAGGAGGCATTCTGGGAGAATGAGGTGACCAGATTGGACAATGAGGTCACCCGAGACTGATCTGAGGCATGCCCTGTCTGTCCAACAGACACGCGCCCTGTCATGGTTGTACGTTAATAATGGTTGTGAATGAAAACAAATGCATTCAGATTCACAATGCCTGTTAGTTCTATTTGTTAATATAAAAGAGAAATCTTGCTAATGTATGTGAAATCTCTACATAAATAAATATTTTCTACCATAATGTATTGTTGTGAAACATTGTTTATTATAAATGTGATGTATGAGCTAATGTACATTTCAATTGTCTTTGAACGAATAATATATTATTTATGCAATGGGTGTGATTGGCTAACCACACTCTATATCTTACACTTAAGAAAAGTAAAGATTGTGGGGAAATGTATCCCATTTTTATTTTGTAACCTTTTCAAATTGTACCATGGCTCATCCACTAAATGTTGATGGAAACTATAAATCAACATTTCTGTTGTTATGGCATGCTTAGCACAGCCAGACATGACCTACAAGGCCTGTAATGGGCATCCTGGCATCCAGCACTGCTGTTGACAGCACTAGTCATGACTTGTTGCACGTAGCACTATGGCAGGAATACAAAAAGTATATGGAATACAACAGGAAATCTGTATGGCAATTATGAGATGTAAATATATATGTAAATATATTTGGTTATTAATTTCATTTCATTGATGGAGAGCCAATAATGCTCCTTGATGCATAATTTTTTATTTCATTTATAATTATAAATGTATGTAGGCCTATAGATTGTGCAGACTTGATGTAAAGCTATCTCAAGTGTACCTTAAAACTGTAAACAAATAGAGCACATCTCATACATATAGTGTGGTTCTCATACAACTACACACAAGATATAACATAACTGGGATATTATGATTTTTCTGAGAATTCTATCCTGGCTGAAGTCAAAGGCTTGTCGCAGGCATCATTAATAGTACACTTTTACGAGTTAAAGAGCTAAACACAACATCATTACCACCACCTGAACCAATTAATTCCCTGATACATTCAGCTGGACCCCTCTGTTTACTTTCCACACTATCAGTGGCATTTGTATTCTTATAATAGCCAAGGAGATAAGGGCCTTTACCGGTACAACAACCATACACACCACAGATGTGATCATGGGGTTTAGAATAGCCACAATGACTGACACACATGGAGTGCTCTTCATTCCTTAGATAGTCATCTGGTACACCAATATCTGCCTTATATTTTTATTGTTACTTTTTACCTTTTTAGGTTTCTAAACTGTGGCTAAGGTTTCAGATTTTACAGAATTGTTCATCATTAACAAATAATAGTGTTTCCTTCATTCACCGTCAGCCTAATGTTATACCAAGGCTGCATCCCTGTTCCTTGTCCCTGCCACTAGTGGGAATGAAAACAAGGCTCCGATTGGGGGCAAGCATGCCCTCTTTGTCTGGCACTCTGCTTTGGAACATTTTTAACTAGCGGATAGAACAGATGAAAACCATTTTGGCATGCCAGATTGGGCAGGGCAGCTGTTTGTGTCGTCAGTTGGTAGTTTAGCGGATTAGCTGTAAAGTCCCACGGCTGACTATTCCTCTGATAGCCCGGATTCCACGCCAGGCCTTTTAATGGAGGGCCGTAACATTATAGGGAGGGGGGCAGGTGGCTCAGAAACCTGGTTCATTTAATGAATACCACATATTGTATTGAAGAGGTGATGCACAATACCATATTTCAAGGGTATTGTATTGTATTTTTTTGTGTGTGTGCATGCCACCCAAAACCCACCATTTGTCAGTAGGCTAAAGGCCTACTATATTTGTTACTAAGTGATGTGAGGTCTGATCTTGCAAGCTTACATTTCATGAAACCCCTCAATGCAAAAAATGTATTTAGAAAACAAGCAACTAATCAGTGACTATCTTACCTTTTTTTATACAAGATACCGACATCAGCGTATGTCGTTTGGTTCAGTTTCCAGCTCGCAAGATCAGCATGGTCTCACAAGGCTAGTGGTATACTACTAAATGGTCTCACAAGGATAGTGGTATACTACTAAAGAAAAAAGAACGAAAATAAAGCAGTTCCTAATTTTTTATGTTAAAACTTTATTTCCTTTAGAATATGATTTTGTGCCAGCTCACGTAGTTTCATATATCCATTTTATAATGATGTGTAAATGTTACAATGCAAATAATAAAGACATGGCATTGATGTAGTATATTTGCGGTTACTGTTATATTAATGGGTAGATACCAATTCATTACTTCCAAACACTATACCAGTGGTATTCAACCCTGGTCCCAAGGGTACCATATACTTATTCCCTGCATGTCTCCCTGCTCCAACACACCTGATTCAAATGAATGGGTCGTTATCAGGCTACGGCAGAGCTTGATGCCATCCATTCATTTGAATTAGGGGTGTGGAAACAAGGAGACAACTAACATACAAGGCAGTGAGTCATAAGAACCAGAGATGAATATCACTGCACTATAGCATATTGTATAGCATATTGGTGTACTCTAAAAACTAATATATCAAAACAAATGATATATTTTCTCCTATAAGTTACTAGACATCCTAAGGCCAATATTGTTGTCATGCTACTTTTGAGCCACATGGTGGCAGTAATGAATCATGTGGTGCAAATGCAGTGCCACTGTTGAGCCAGATGGTGACAGTAACGTATCTGCCCGAATTGATTATCAAGGAGCTACAGGAAAATGGGAATTAATGATTCATTAGAAGATTATTAAAGCCCATCTAAATCAATGCAGTATATCGATGTTCAGGTTTGTTGTTGACTGCACCTGTGTCTGGAAAAGAGGAGGAAGACCTTAGATTACTACTTTCCATATAGGAGGCCAGTAGATGTGCTAATTTCCCTCATTTGTGTAGGTTTGTCACTAAACTATGACTAGACACCTTTGTTACTGCAAATTTATAGTTTCCGCAACAAAAAATGTTTGTCAACAACCCTTTTAAAATGTCACTTCCCAACTTTGTGGTATGCATCTGGAATGGGCAGGGATATGTTAAACCAGGTCAGCTTGTATTTCAGGATAGACCGTGTCAACTGATTAGAACTTGATAGTGATGGAGTGATAGAGCTTCAGGATCCCTATCTCCCATGCTATTTAAAATAATGAATAATCAATTTTACTATTTGGTTTGCTGTGTCTATTGGAAGGTCATTACACTACATGTGTTTATGTGACCACCAGTATATGTTGATATTTCTAACAAAGTTCAAATTAAGCTATTCATACTGTGCAAGACATGACTAAATTAAATTGGTTGCCTCCAAGGTGTCATTCAATACCTGGAGGTCTCTTGAACAACATTGTCTTGCATGGAGTTTGCTAAACAGAAGTAACAGCTTTCCCACCAGTAAAAGCACATGGAAAGGATAACGAGTCACAGAGACAAAACTAAATGATCTGTCTTTCTGTAGGGCATTTCATTGATTGACAGCAACAGCTGAGTCTTAACATGGATATGCTACAGAGGTTATTGCTATTAATATACATTAAACACACACACACACACACACACACACACACACGACATTTAGTCACACACATATTGTATATATTCTTAACGGATGACTAATACAAAATATCTTAACTGCCAAAACACATTTTTGCCTAAACATAAACAACGTTGTTCACATAAAGATGCCTTCCAAAAGCTTTGTCTTTTTGTAATGTCTTTCACTAATGCCATTGAAGCTTGTTGACCATACATACCATTTACACAATTTATGCTATGTGGCATTACTGTCATAACCTTTTTCCCACCCTTTGCTTCCTCACTGAAAGCAATCCGACACCTTGGAGGATTGGGAGTGAACATACCGCCTGAGGAGTACAGGGCAAGGTTATTGTGAATAAGAAGGAAATAGTGGATGGGAAAAGTTGGCTGCAAGAACTAGTTAGCTTTATAAGGAGAAAATGGGTTTCTGGGTGGGTGTGTGAAGACGCAACGAGGTCCAACCACCAGGAAAGAAGGAGTAGGGTTGAGTTGTGGGTGGAAACTTCACACTGTGGCAAAGGAGTCTCTTGAGGCAATTACAGCAGGTGCTCTAACGGCAGTGCAATCTCTCGCTTGAAGACGTATAGCAGTGGCCATTTGCCACCATCTGCACGAGATACGAGGACACCCACCAAGACAACAAGGTCATACAAGACGGAAGACTGGACATGCAACCTGGATTCATAATTGCACAACTGCAAGAACACACATGGCTTCTCACATGCTGAGCTTGTAGAAAGACTGAAAATATTCTATATTTGGCGATTTCATTTGTAACAATCGAAAAGATTACACTGGAAGTACATACTTCATTTCCAAGCATACCCAAGGTGTACGGCAAGTATACTGCGGATGTGCTAAGCCAAAAGTAACCAGCAAATAGATGGAATTCCTGGGACTGATTGCATCGGACTGAGGTGGACTGAAACGCTTTGCGTAAAGTTATGAAACTGCCTAACTTCACATGAACACAATAATCGTAATAGGCATTGCTAAACTGCTAAACAACTAAAACCTGCTAAAACCCTATATTGAAGCAGCTGTATTGCATGAGGAACCGGGAGTAAAGCTTTTGGATTTTGTACACTTGTAAAGACTTAAAACTGGAATGCCTGAAGCCAGCTGTCATTGCATTCAAGCAGGCACTAGCCAGACACTATATACGAGTTCCAGAGTGATTTACCGGACACTTGTGCTCTACTAGATATTTCAGGGCCCACATCGATCACAACAGGGCATTTGGGTTCCCAAACAATCCAATCAACTATTTCTTGGATTATATAATTAAGGAGATGTGATCCCTATAACTCAGTAACTGCGTCAAGTACATTCTACTGTGGATTACAGCTGTATCACGAGGTCTGTGGCTGAATACTGATTCGACAGTCGCATAACACAGTGTCCATCAAAAAACACAACTTCAACTCAGATTCGGGACAGCTGTGGCTCTGGTTTCCAGATGTTCCTGGACACGGTGCTTGTGGTCTTGACCGACCTAGCGGCTCGGCTCCTAGGCAATGCCTCCTTTCGAAGGCACTTCCACTTGTTGCTGTCTGCTATGGTGGTGTTCGGGCCCGCCCTGAGCCTCTGGGTCTCCCAGTACAGCATATTTGCGAAGAGGACCCACTTCCTCTACAGGTGAGACCACTTCCTGTTCACTTCCTTGTAGGTTGTCCAACTCATAGTGGTATAGGCTACTTATACTGTGCAGTGTCTACTTAGTGTGACATTGGCATATAACTTTACATCTTTAATAATCTATACTTTCCCCATTGTTAGTTATGGAAAAGTATTAAACTATACTTAATGAGACCTGTTTAGATCATCTCTTTAGATACTTTTGAATATCTTAATCACATTACACATCTCCCTGCAGCCAGAGCTTAACATAAAAATGTGCCCACTTATTCCCTACCTACATCTTTCCTCTCCTTTCTGCTGATGTTCTGAACTGTAATCTATTCATCACATTCTATAGCACTCATCTTGCCTGCCAGACAGTGATGTTCAATATCATGGTCATGGAATAATTTTAAAATGTACGCTTTTTTTCACATTAGTTTTATACTGATGCTATATTTCAATGGTAGGCTACATTGCCGTTTATATGACTATACCATTGAAGTGCCTAACCATGAAATTCAATAAATAAGTAATATTACTGTCACGTGACACCTTTTTTTTAATCATCTTTTCTTCTCATAGTTTGTTCACTACTGTGCTTTCCTTCCAGAATGTTCCTTCGTTCTGGATGGGGCTGGACGTGTGTGTTCGTTGGCTCCTTCGTGTTCCTCCTATCATTTTCCGTCCGCCGCTCCCTCGTCCTCACCCTCCGCCACCTCTCCCGTCTGGGGGTGGCAGGCGCACTGTGGCTCGGCTTCCGCAAACTCCTGGACCTTCTGGAGAACACCACGGGGAGCTGCTACGAACAGCTAGCCGCCCTGCCCGACGGAGGCCAGGCAGATGCCTTGGTTGGCGGGCAGCCTCTCCTGCTGCTCAGGGAAGGGGAGAGCAAGTCAGAGTGCCTGGGGGCGGGGATGGTGTGGAGGGGATATGGGGTTTCTGAGGACATATTCCTCCTCTGTCTCTGCTGCCTGCTGTTGGCGGAGGAAACCGCCATCTTTGGCCCGTACCTGAGTCTGGGCGGGGTCTCAGGAGCTCCGTTAAGAATCCTTTTCTTGTTCTGCGTTATCTTGTTGATGCTGTGGGTATTCTTGCTGCTCTGCCTCCTGGCATACTTCCCACAGTTCCCCACACAGCTTATAGGAGGCGCCCTGGGGTGCCTTAGCTGGAGGGGCCTATACCAGGGTTGGTACCGGCTGGGCCCCAGATGGTACTGCCCCGGACGGCCCGGGGTGGGGCTGCTCAACTCCACGACTAGCAGTGACTGAGCTAAGAATAGCAACACAACAGTAACCACGTGTATAGCTATGGCCTTTATAGATGCGTTTTACCAGAGAAAAACTGGATTATCATAGCCTATGTGTTGATTAGGATTTTCAATCCAGAATTCTAATAAGATACTGTACATCAAGCACTACAATAATGTGATTTTACGTGTTGAATTAACACTTGTAAAGGATTGTAAAGGATTAATAAATCTCAAATGATCAGCAGTTGGATTTAAGGTGTTAAGAAAATGCATTTCTTTAAAGTCCACTTACGAGGTAGTAATATTGATCATATAATTAATTGATGCAGCTTTTTCTTTTACATACCTAATGGACAAAACTGCATTTTGCAAATCAAATATTTCAACCGAAATTAGTTTTAGATACATTAGATTCTCATTCATTCAAAAGACAATGTAATGGTCGAAAAATAATGTCACTCAGCTATCATTGACCAAACAGCTATAACAAAGGTCTACCAAAATGTCTGATTAAGCCTCATCCTCAAAATCAAAGAATTTCCCCTAGGGGATTAATAAAGTATTTTTGATTCTGATTCTAAGGCTGAATGGGCCAAACCCATTTTTTCTCTTAGCAAACATTGAGACTAATAAATAGTTCAAAAACAGTCAATTTCATTCATGTAATTGTTTTGCATGCCTACTTCAATTTTAACCTCAGTAATTATGTAACAGTAAATATAAATAATATGTGGCCTATATAGTATATGGCAATCATGGCAAAATATCCTCAGAAAACAGTGTAAGTGCATAGTCTGAATAGACAATGTTTTCTCTTCAATCAAGGTAATCTGAAGTTATTTTGTGGCCAACCCCAGAAATTACAGAAACAGCACTGTTTTGGTTTCAAACATGAGAATGTGACCAACCCCTCCCTCACGTTAAAAACAAACATGAGAATGTGACAAACCCCTCCCATAGCATGCAACTCTCCTCATTCACAACTCGCTCCGCTGCCTGCGGTTTCCAAGCAAATCCAGGCAATCTGCATGTCGGGGTGACATTCGTGTTTTGGGGGAATGCTACTGTCCAGGTGGACAAAACATCCCTTTAAGTCAATTTTATTTGGAAAGCAAGTCATCAGTGCTGAAAAAAGTTCATGCCTTGAAATCTGACAGTGAAATGGAAAATGCCAATCTGACTAGCATACAGTATGAAATGTTGCAAAGGGCATTGCCTTGGTAGAATTGATTTATTATATATATAAAAAGTAATTGTCCTGCATTGAGAAACAAAGAATTACAAGGATATGTTGATGGGAGTCCCAGTATAGCTTCAGCACTATATAATTGATGTTTCTATAACATTTGTTATTTTATACATATACACCAGAAAGACATGAAATCTGACCATAAAAATAGAAAGAAAAAATAAAACATGGAAATATTGTATCTACAACCAAATTAATATACAACTCAGCCTAGAATTGTTAGACATGGTAAATAAAAAGGCAATATTCTGTGACTGTTTAGGGCCATGTTACATGGAAGGCCTGGGAAACCTAAAAAAACGTAACAAATAACAGGCATAATTGTTAAATAAGGTCAGCCAATTGCTGCAATTTTATCCCTTACACCTTAACATGGCTCAATATGCAGAGCAATAATTACAAAATGTAGTAGATAACAATTGCCAATTGTGCAAGGTTTCTTTTCTGTGAAAGTATCTTAGTAGTATAGAATAAGTCTATGCCACTTGACCTCTGCACGGTTATGTGCTACATAAATAGAAGGAATATCTTCTTGGTATACCAATAAGAAACACAATGTACAAGGGTTCAACCATACAATTTAAGTGACCTACAATAAGCCTGAATGCCAAGTCATTAGTCAGTCAGTCAACTAAAAATCATAATTAAAAAGAAAATGAAACGACACTCAGCAGACGGAGTTGAGAAAAACAGATAAAATAAATGTCTTTCACCAAACTGTCCTTGTATGAAGAAGTGGGTCTTACAGAGGTAAACCAACAATGTCTGGAAATGGCCGTATCAGGAGGGTGAGGGAATGGGGGAGGTGATGGATTCTGGGGGCAGCCAGTGACAGTCCATCATGGCATCATAGAGCTCCTCACTGCGCTGCATGAAGTCTCTGTTGCAGCGCTCCACGTCTACTTCAGGGATGGGCTCTGAAGGGACATCAGACCCATTCATTATATAGTATGAATTAAGCCTGTGGAATACTTGTGTCTAGTCTTATCAATGAATGTCCAATTGCCTTGTATTGGACAAGCCAATTGGACACGTGTTACACGACTGTTCTGCCTGTCTGTCTTTTCCTTCCATTAAACAAGCGTGGCAGTGAGTCGTTGTGTTGCAGTCAAGTTAATGTGGAGACGACTGCGCATACTTTGTAATTTGTGTATGATTTTGCAGAGCATGCTAACCCAAGCATAGCAGACAATCTCTGTTATGAAGCTTGTGTTTGAATAAACCTAATTTCATATCATTTTAGCACTTAACAGGTTTTCGCATTCGTGTACAGGACCAAACCTGGACCTAGCCTAAATCATAATCTTGGCCAGTTTCAATAGTCATATCTGACCAAAATCCAACTTTAACATTATGATATTGGCTGTATCATTACAGTGTAATAGGTCATGTGGTGTTGTTCATCTGAGGTTGTATTTACCAAATGTTTAGACCTGCTAGGGGACAGATTATTGTTATTTTGTCCTGGCATGTAAAACCATAGAATACAAAGTACATTACTTTTCACATGACTGTGTGTGTGTGTGTGTGTGTGTGTGTGTATATATATATATATATATAAAAATATCTTGCCTTCTCCGTTTTCATCCTCTAAATCTTCAGTGTCGTTAAGGCTTTGCTAAAGGAGTAGAGAATTAACCAATTGTTACAAATTGTAAAAGCATTACAACAATATACAATTTATTTACCTAGCATATTTCTGTTGTCTAGTGGACAAGTTAATTAAAGCAGGTTTAAACATGTGTGCAAAGAAGGGCTGGCCCTAAATACTTGACTATTTGTTCATTGGTAATGCATTCGATTATAAATATTTGGATTTTAGTATTTCTCTTATTTTTTACATTGTGCATGCACGTTCTCCCATTAATCCTTACTTTCTCCGTATTAACCCACGTTACAAATGGCATCGCCTGCATTACACTGTCATTGACAAAATTGGTGCAATTGGCTCTGTCTGCAAGAAGGCTATTCATTTAACACTCGTATGGGCTAATATATGCTTTGGACAGCTGCAATTGGAATCAAATCAAATGACATGTCAATCAAAATAAGCCATTTTGAGCGTATGGCTATACTTACATGTGTGCTCACTTAAGCTATGAGCGGAATTTTAGGTCTGCCGGCTAATATAAAATGAATGCAGCAGCAGGCTGTGTAGTATTTATTATTGTAATGTGTTTTGGACTACATACACTACCGTTCAAAAGTTTGGGGTCACCCAGACAATTTCATGTTTTCTATTAAAAGTCACACACTTTCCTCAAATGAGTTGCAAAATGAATAGAAAATATAGTCACGAAATTGACGAGGTTAGAAATAATGATTATTTGAAATAATAATTTTGTCCTTCAAACTTTGCTTTCGTCAAATAATCCTCCATTTGCAGCAATTACAGCCTTG
>JAODLL010036449.1:0-22029 GCA_026546735.1 Forbesichthys agassizii | reverse complement strand
TATATTATATAATATATTCAATATTGTTTTTTTAAGAAACCTAATGTATTGGGCACATTTGTACCTTTACCACTGACCTCTCTACCACTCCTGCTGACCAAATCCTTCTATGTTGGTTATTTATCTTCTGTCTCTATCTTTAAACAAAATAACATGGTAATACATTTACTTATTGTAAGTTGCTTTGGATAAAATAATCTGCAAAAAGCTGTTCATATAGGCTTTTCATTAAAACATAAAATAGATAGATGTGTGTACCAGCTGACAGCCACATGACAACATTGTAGACTGCAGTCGCCAGTTCAAGAGTATGCAAACAGAGCTGACTGCAAAGGTGAAGAGGTTGGAGGAAGCGGTCAGCCAGCTCCAAGAGAGGCTTGGTATGAATTCCTTATTCTATTGTTCAATACACACAGCAGGCTAAGGATGAGTTATGACGTACAGTACTATATGTCATTGTGTGTGCCAAGCCTTGTGTCAGAATGCGCTGAAAATTGAAAAAAGGGAGCGTGAGCGAGTGGAACAGGAGAAAGAGTCCACCATCGCTGCCCTCCAAGAGAAACTGGAAAACATGGAGACGGACTACGAGAAGATCCTGATTGTAAGTTGCTCCAGGTGGTCACCGGTTAAAGCTACTGTAAGACACTAGTACATTTAGCAGGTGCTTGTAAACCTAATGTATGACACAGTCATAATGGCAGTGCAGTCTTATTTCCAAATTAATCATACTTTCTAGCTATGCCAGGCTGTCTGTCCTGTCTCCATTATATGTATCCCACTTATATCTTGTCAGAGGGAGGGTACTCAGCTTAAAAGATTGCTTTCAGGGAAATCATTTTGTGTACATTTCCTGTGTAGGATTCTCTAGATAGCCTGACGTCCAAACTGACTGTGGCTCGGCAGGGATGGGAAGAAAAGAGCACCGCCACCCACCAGGAATACAAGGAGCTTCTGTCTGACTTTGGTCTGAATGCACTGGACGTCTAAACAATATCTTTATAGCAGCTTTATTTTAAGCAATACGTGAGCAACACTTTCATAGTGTGGTACTTATTCACTCACATATTCATTAATATGCTTACTAACAGACAGCCACTAGACAAATTATTTAGCTATTAGTTCGGTTATCTTTGTAAAATGCACATATGTAATGTTGCGTAATGTCCACTAGATGTAGCAAAGAAACTAGCATGGACACTATTAAAAAAGTTACTAAAAAATAGATCCCAGAAGAGATGTTATTGTGATTTGAGCACAATTATGTCCAGTGTGTAGCAATAATGTATCATTATTATAGTAATTGTGTATTAAATAAGAACACATAAGTATTTAGTATTGGCACTATTGGCCAGGTCAGTAATACTGTAGCGTACCCACTGGTATGTTATAGGTGTGATATGGCCACATGCAAAATATTTAAAGGTGAAATCGTCAACAAGCAGAATAAGGTGCCATATTGTCAGTGCCAAACGCATAATGTAATAATGAAAATATAAGGACATGGATAAAAACCAAATATTACAAGCGCAGAACAACGATAAACAGAAAGCAGACCGGGAATGGACACAGGCAAACTAGCACCTAATGGTCCAGGAAATATGATTAAGCCACCCATCACAGATTAAAGCTGACATCCCCGAAAGGGGAAAGGATAAAGACATTTGACTCCCAAGGCTCTCATGTTTGTTTTTCATGGACCAGTGCATATATTTTAACATATCTCCTAGGTAATGAATCTGTTGCTCAAGGATAAGATAATGTGCTCTAATGTCCAATTAAGCAGCATTACAATATTTTGTTTTTAAGACAATATTTTATTATTAAACCATAAAAAAAAAACACTTGCACTTTGTATATTTATTTCTCTATATATACACACACGTACACACAAAAACAAAATCTGTGCTTGTAGAGAAGAAAAATAAACAAGTAAATGAAGCTCCATTTTATTTCTCTAAAAGACACGTCAAGATGTTTTAGTCAATGCTCAACAACTGTGCGAACACGTCAGCAGCTTGACAAGAGTTTCATCCTGCGGAAAATTCTACTGTTAGCACTTGTACATTCTCTTGTAGTGCACAACAATAGACTTTTCCAATGAATTGCCAGCCAATCAATTACAATTATGATTTCCTCCAGCCACCTCTCATATGGTCCTCCAGTACGGTGGTACTTTTATACACTCTAAACCTTGGGAAAATACTGTTAGCTGGTCAGGGACAAAAGTAGGAAGTCACACATGAAATAAAAAGATTAAACAATTACCAGTAGAAAAACTTGAATCCACAGTCTGCAGGTAGAAACATTTATTCTATAATCCTTGTAGACTTCTGAGTAGCCGTGGTCAGTTGTGTTGATGTCCTCTGACAGAATATCAGTTTAGTTGTGTTATTGGAATAACACTACCACATGTATTAATATCAGACTAGGTCACTAGTAACCCAGTGGCTCACTACAAGAGCAAGCCTTGTGAATGTTACAATTCTAATTTCCTCTGCGCTGAAACTGGATGAAACTGAGGATAAAAGTGGATTTTCACGCACCTCTGCAGGAATTTAGTGTTCATCTACAGCAGGCATCTAAATTCAACATAGATGTCTGGCTTGTGGTGTAGGGCTGTGCTTTATTTACAGACCAGGGGTCCCAGAGGCCCAAGTAGAGGAGTAGGGCATGATGAAATAAACTCACACAACACTGACAGAGACGATGGTGTTTGTGGGCGTGTGGTTTTGCAAGCGTATGTGCACTGTGCATGTGCGCTGTGGATGTGTGCTGTGGCATACAGGTGGTGACGTGCTGAAGAAACTGTCAACTGTAATGTTGCAGTGGGGTGGTTGCAGGGCACAGAGACAGGTGCTCGGGGTGAGAGCAGAAGGCTGAATTAAACTGTCAAGACGCATGGTGAGAGAAATGTTCACTGAAGTCTGCACTGATAGATGAACTATACTGTAGATGAGATGGGCGCATATGAGCATGTTTTCATTAACCTCACTTATAGGATTCATATCCACCACGCTCAGATATTGAATTGATTTAGCAGTGTAGACATTGTTCTAGTCACGGTGGTGAGAAGAGGTAGATTCATCAATTTCTTTTGGTTCAGTCAACAATGATAATGTTCACTCAGATAGAACCCACTTTGTCTGCAAACAGTATTCATTCTTTGGCTCCTAGCCAAATGGTGTGTGCCTATACAGAAGAGCTTCATTGTAGATCGTTCCTTTTTGATGACTAATAGTCTGGAAAATTAAGTGCACTCCCAAAACATTTAGATTAGAAGGGTATATCTACACTACAGTATATTACTTAAAAGGCCAAATATTTCATAGGAAGAGACGAGATGGTCACAATGTGGATTACTGTATATTTTGGGAAATAATTGTTGGTGCAATATTTAAAGGTTTCATTATTTCAGTGGGATAAATTCTAAATGTGACTGCTCCGTTTGACATAAAAGGTACTCGTAATGTCATTCTGTTAGACTTAATATAGCGCAATGTAAATGTTTGTAGATCCTAAGGAGAGATTTGCATATAGCGAGAACCATCCTATTCTCATGAGTTGAGTGACATTCAGCTAAAAATATTATTTATATAAATCTGGTAATTATTGGGAGATTTGTTAACGGCTTTGCAATCCACTGGAAACAGCCATTGTCTAAAAACGTGTAAAATGTATTAATGAATGTCTAGCAGATGCTTCTCCACACAATGTAACCATCATTCTAGTTTGTAGGCCTACATACATCTGTATAAAAGTCTATTATTTTCTAATGAAATATTCATTATTCATTTTTTTTAATAAAACAAATATACCAAGAACAATTTGTTATTCCATATGAAACTTTGGACAGATTTTCAGCTTTTACCATTTAATTAGATATCAAATACATATTGTACCATATAAAAATATGCGACTAAATGAATTTAGCGTGGAAAGGTTTGACTTTTTTTTTAAACACATCAGATAGCACTTTCTACCAATAATGTGTTACAGTAAATAAATAATCATCAAGTGGCTACTACAATGAGCATTTTCAGAGGTCATCCACCATACCTTGCAAGAGAACTGATGGCAATGCCACTATACATTAACATTTTCAAGCCCATGTTCAGTTGAAAAACATGAAACAATTCAATCTTAACAGTCATGATGCTGATGCCATGCTCACAATGAATCTGTATAACATGGAATAGGGAATGCTCTAGAAATGCTCTATAGTGTATAGTTGTACCAAATATATACTGTATTTTAGCTTGGCTTCTCACTTATCCTTTTCTGAGCTTTGAATTTTAATGGTAATGCCTCAGTGAGTGAATTATGACTTCAAAGAAAGCCTAGACATGTCAAAAGATGTGTCGCTGAAAAATGGAAACAAAACCAGCTAGTAATGATGTAAAAGAAAGACTGCGGCTGTTAGCTAATAAGTAGAGGATAATTGCCTCCAATCTCCAACACAGTGTACACACACTACTGTGTACAACACGTACGACCTTCAGTGGTGTTTGGGATAAAAGAAGAGTATTAGTGACAAATGCTGTGACAGCCAATTGGATGCTTATTGTGTTGCAGTGTTGCTAGCACTAACCGGGTGTCGAGGCAGAGCAAGAAGGGAAGAGGTGGGATGTGTACAAATGTGTTAATAGTTATATTTGTTGCCACCATTTCTTTGAATGGATATTTTAACATGGAGTCATCATTCAGGCAATCGGTACATTTTCACCAGCAAATACCAACGCCTCTAGACATGCATTGCTGTCTTTCAGAGATAACGATTAAAATTGTTTTCTTTTTTTTAATATAGAATAGTCACTACTATAAAAACAGTTTGTGTTTCTGTGTGTTTACTTTGTCTTCCGAGCCGCGGTGCTTTCTCCAGCCAAAAGGTCAAACTTATGTCGCTTTTTTGGCACTCTGAAAATAAAAATACTTTAAATGAACGTTGTCTATTTAACGTGCTGTTTGTCAGCTCTTAGATGCAAACATACTTTCTCACACTTTAAATCTTTATGTTAAAAAGCAAATCTTTTTTTTTTCTAAAGTTGGTTTAAAGAGCAATAGAAGAACAATATTCAGTACTGTTACAACAAAGGAGCGGGTGGGGAAGAAGAATGAAACAGCACAATGATAAATGACTGAAAAAATACTGCATAGTACAAATGTCTCATAGCTGTTTGTGTCCTTCCTTCCTACAGCAGGACAAAGGGCCAATAGAGACCAGTTTTTCTGTTGTGCATGGACAGGTTGACACATTTGGCCATGTATCCAACAAAAGGGAGGAAAAAAAAAAAAACGCAAACACGCACGTCATTTCTTTCCTAAACTCACTATCGGCTGATGCCTCCAGGGAACAGCAGCAGCATTGTTCTCCCCCTTCACAATTGAAGCTCAAACAGCTGAGTCATAGTGCGACATGACCGCGTCCCATACCCTCGGAGTGGAGAGGTGGCTGCTGGGAAAGTGAGTCCCGGAATGTGGTGGGTTTCAGTGGCATTATTCAGGTTCACTGCTATTAGTGGTCTTCTCCCACTCTATGCTTTCATCACTGTGTGTTGGGGAGGGCAGCGGCCCCGATGCCCCAGGCGGACGCATCCGCAGTCCCTGGAAGCGTCGGCACTCGGGGCATATTCGGATGTGGCTGCAGCCCCTGGCCACCAGGGCGGCCTCCTGCGCCAGTCTGTGGGAGAGGGGAGAGGGGAGTCCCGTGCCGCCGCACAGCTTGCCGTTGCTGAGGCTAACGGCGGCGGCTCGCGCCCTTCGCTCCTCCAGGGGCAGCGGCCGGGGCCGCAGCGCGGAGCCCCCCCGCCGACGCCTCACCTGCAGGCTGTCCCGACACAGGACGATGCCGTGCAGCTCCCGCAGCATCTCCTCACACATGGACTGCTGGAAGCGCACACACACACACGCACGCACACGCACGCACACGCACAGCGAGAGGGGGTGATAAAAGGGGGAGGAGAGCCTCCAGTGATGATGACCTGAGTGAGACCTAGTAGTTCACACAGGACACAATTAAAATGTGGAGTCAGGGATTCTGGGAAGGAACTGGATCAAAACATCAACACAGCTGCCTCCAATGCCACAGGGTGCTCCAACACAAACAAAGTGGCGCACGCCCACACAATGCTTCTGAGGGAGGCTTGGATATTCTTGTGTTCTGGGTTTGTGTTCCCATTTACAGAGCCAGGACTGTGTGGAATCACAGGATTGCTTTCAGCATGCGCACAGTATATATTGATATGTGAGTAAACATTCGCTGAATTTAACACAAAGTGGATTATCTTACAATCACCCAGTCCACATTTTAAATGTGTATGTAAGCTAATTGTAAGCACTTTTTACCCTTCTCTGTGCGCGCTGAAAAAAATAATCCGGCATTAGCCCTGGCGCCGTAAATACAAACATAAACAAAGTGGCCAACACCACTCATAACAACAATACCTTAGGCTTTGCAATGCATTTCAATGTGTGTGGGGCGGAGCTTCTGAGGGAGATTGTTTTGATGTGAACTCAAAGTTAGCAAGCATGCTTGCGTATGACTGACCCTGTTTTTTACGCACGGAAATATAATGGTTCAACGCTTCAATCGCTGTATAGCGCCCCCTAGCACGCCACATCTCCGCCCTGGCTGACATGCATACGGCATACTGTGACAGACAGCCATGTGCATGTTGCTTTAGGCAGAAAACGTACCTAGGAACAGTGTCATGCACTCTCACTAAAAAAAAGCATTTAGGTACGCAAAATAGGCATATAAAATATTGAACACAATGAGGAAAAAAACGGAACTTTTTTTTTTCTTTTCTTCATTTTGGGACATGTGGGGGACACGAGCTTTAGCTGACACCTAAGGAGCCAGCAACCCATGGTGGGTGAACCTGTGGAACCAATACACTGCTAGGACACACGTTCCAGATATACCCGGGGGATCAGCCATGCTGAGCTTTAAAGCCAAGGCAAACTACTCTGAAATCTGAACTATAATGGACAGCCACTGGGGACAGGAGCAATTTGGTTTCTTTTGGGTCTCTTGACAGGAGCCTGGCTAGATTATTCTCCACAGAGTGAACACAGGAAACCGGAAACTTGACTATAGAAGGAACCTAATTTGCAGGCTTGTATGTCAATTACATTTACTGTAATAATTAACTTTTTTCTTTAACAGTATTATGAATGATTATTAATTAGCTTGCGCTGGAGACGTCATTTATCAATGAAACCACTGTACTAAACGATACATATGCCAGTGCAAGTCACAGAGTGAGGGTGAGGACAATGATAATTCAAAGCATGCGATAGTACTATACATACTATATACTATAAATACTAAGGTGCAAAAACGTCACTGGCCTGTGTATATAAGGGGCAAAAATTAAGTTTGTTCCTACCGCCGTGTCAGGGCAGAGTGACACATAACACAGGCGCCCTATCATACTATATCAAGTTCTGAGTGCATTAAACATACAAGTACATATTGCATAGTTATGTAAATGTGTGCGTGTGTTCAGTATATATCTATACATATATTCAATATACAAATATTTAACATTTTAAAAAACATTAATTTTCCACACTGACATTATATGATATGCTATATATGGTTGCTGTCAGAAAATTAAGAGAAAGAAAGAAAAAAAGAAAAAGATTCTACTTACAACAAGGCCATTTTTATATTTAATATTGATTTAAAAAATGTAAAATGTAAAAAAAAACAAAACATTTTAAATTGGCCTTCTTAAACTTAAATGAATCTTTATCCATAAATTGCTAACACACACACCACAAAAATATCAGAGTATTGCTGCATATACAGTATATTTGCAAACGTGTGGGACATGCATGTATCCAATGGGGACAAAAGTCCTACACGGTTGCAAATATAGACCCATCTGTGAATGGACATACAAGATGTTTGAGTTCTATTCTTCGGTGTTGTGCTCTTAAGTGTCATAGTCTGGATGACAGTCAGACTTGGTTACAGAAAAAGACAAATACAGGAAGAGTGTGCCTGATACACTTGCTGTCAACCCCTGTGCATTGTGGGATAGCCTAGTTGCACCCCACGCGGGGGGAGGGGGGAGGTTGAGCGAGACAAAGAGACAGGTTAGGTAGCCCCCTCTCACCTCAGATCTTGGCGTCTGTCTCAGCATCCACACAAACTCCAGCACGGCCATGAAGACGGCAACCAGCAGGCCACACACGAGCACCACGAAGATACCGCCAATGTTCTCCATTCCCAGGCCTGGGAGGAGGGTTTGCAGACAGCGAAACAAAAAAGGAAGTGAAACGACCAATGTGCAAATATGATTTGAAATAAAAGGAACATTGAGAAGGATGTTTGCCAAACGTAACACGCGTACAGAAACAGTGACAGTGTTAGAACTAAAGGGCAAAGATACAAAGGTGGAAATGAACCTTTGGCGCGGTGGTCCTCTTCTTTCGGACACTTGCCCCCATCCCACCATTTTCTCTTCAAAATCTCTAGCCGGTTGTCCTCTTGCATTCTGAGGATGGCCAGGTCAAACTCATCACGGAATACAGACCCTAGGAAGTACAGACAGGCAGGGGCACGCCATTGGAAACACTAGCTTTCTAACATAGTAGTACAACTATTCTTTTTACATTTGAGTGTATCACAGATCTAAGATGTGAAGCCCACACACAATGCATATATACAAGCATAAGCAACACGAGCATCAAACGAAAAAGCTGTTTTCCTGCCTTGCCTTCTCTCCCACCTGCTTCTCACACGACAGCAGGCTAATCCCACAGCAGTTGAAGTCAGACAATTGCTCATTTTTGACTCCCCCCACCCACACAACCCTCTTCCTTGATACGAGACAGTGGCAGGCCTTTGTTGAAGCTCCAGGTTTCCAGCCAACTGTCTTGACTGAAGGTTAAACAGCCCTAATACCCCTTCAGCCAGCTCCTACGCTATTCCTCTAGGCATGACCTTTGTTATCCCGCAGGTCTCTTGTCAGATAGAATAACGTATTTAATTCACTACCTCCTACCTGATTCTCTCTCCACCTGCGTATCTTAAGCCGTAGCTTCGCCCGCGCTTCTCTAAATCCAATATCTCCTAGTTGACTAAAAAAAACAGAATCCACGGCACAACACTTGAGCTACAGTCGTGTTTCCTCCGGCGGGGGGAGGAGGTTTCCTTGCCCGATATCTGAGAGTCTTTTCTATGGAAAATGTGACCTGAACATCCCTTTGACTGTAATGTGATTAGAGGTTATATAAACGTATTATTAATGACATAACAGTTTAGCGTAACCATCGCAAACGTGTGTGACCTTATACTAGAGATAAAAAAGTTACAGAGTTAGGGATTTAAGAAAGGTGCAGTGACCGATACGCTCATTTTCAGTGCTTGTTGGGTGAGTGATAAGTCATCTCACCCATCTCACCCCGGACCCCTGTTTTCCTTACATCTCCCCCCTTCCCCCCCCCCCAGAGGACTCACCCACTGGCATGCCAATGCCATAGCCCTTGGTGTCCAGCAGTCCCCCAATCTGAGTCAGGTTGCAGTTCCTCTGGCGGTAGTACTCATTCATGGTGCTCTCCAGTAGGTAGGCGTAGTTGGAGTTGAGCACGCGAGCAATGCCCTCTTCTGTGCTCTTCACAAACACGCTGGGCTGCTTGGAGTGCATGAAGTTCCACATGCGCTGATAGGTCTGATAGCGGGAGTTCTGCGTGCGGAGGGGAGATATGATCGGAAAGAAACACTCAAAGAAGAGCCTTTTAGGTACAGTGGTGCAATACACTGCAAGAGCCAGTCTGCACTGTAATCAAAGCAAACAGCCATGATAATGGGAAATAAAACATTCTCTCTTCTAATGTTGCCTTCTGGTTGGTTTACTTTCCAGCACTTGGCACCGCTCACTTTAGCTATGAATCTCTCTCTCTTCTCTTTCCTTCTACTGTATTATACCAAGTACCATACAGTAGAATCTCGTATCTGTATAGTCTGATCGGCTCTAATAGGGCTGGCCCCAAATACTTTTTCGGGATTATTTGGGTATTCGTTCGTTGGGTATGTATTCGATTTTGTATGTTGGGATTCGAATATTTGTTTTTTCACATTACAAATGCATGATTTCCTATTAATCCCTCACTGTCTATGTATAAACCAACATGTAACAAATGTAATTGCCTGCCCTACACTGAGGAAGAGAGTGGGGCAATTCATTCAACACACACTCCTATTGGATAATATATGCTATGAGTAGCTGACTCAAAGTTAAAAGCATTGAATGGTCCTGCCGCCAGCTTTGAGTTTTAATAAGTTATGAAACATTAATTATAGTTGAGTGGTTGTAATGGTAGTGTTGAGAACGAGTATTCGAATACTCGTTTAGAAAAACCATAAAGTAAACGAAGCCTGTAAAATGGTATTCGGGTAATGACGCCGTACGAGGTAATTGTGTGGTGGCTGATTTGGCCAGACATATTTGCTGTATTGTGTTGCAAGTCATCTCTGACCTATCCTTCCACCCCAAGTGAAATAGCCAATCAAGTTAAATGAATGTTCAGCTCGAAGGGAGAAAGTTATGTCCAAAATGGAATAATAATACCATGGGCCTTTCAGGTCTGGTAGACTTAAGAGAGGAAGGGTTGATAAGGTAATGTCTGTCTCTCTTTCCCTTATCCTTTCTCAGTAAAGCAGTTCTAGACTGGTTCTCCATGAGGTGGAATACAGAGAGATGGGACGAGTGGAGGAAAGTACGACCCCCTCTCTTATGGGCCAGGCCTCACCAGGGCCCCAGTCACCTGAGGGAAAGGCTATTGAGTGGTGGTGAACTGATGAGAAATAGATAAAACATGGGCATTGGGCTCGAGAACAGAGAGGACTGCAAGTTGACAGGTGGGATAACATGCCTGACACCCCATTGATTATGAGGTGAGCCTGTCTGCACAAAGGTGTGTGTGTGTGTGTGTGCGTGCGTGTGTGTGTGCGTGTGTGTGCGTGCGTGCGTGTGTGTGCGTGCGTGTGTGCGTGCGCGTGTATGGTGTGCTCACGCGTGCATCGTCGCGCACAAGTTGTTACCTGGAAGAAGGTCATGGTAGAGCCTCCGTGCATGGTGCCGTACTCTATAGTCGTCTGGTCCGCAAGGTCGTCCACAGACTCGATGGGCACCTCCATCCTCTGGACGGTCAGGAAGGCTGCCAGGTTGGCAGTGTAGGACGAGATGATGATTAACGTGAAGGCCCACCTGGGGAGGGGCACGCAGACGATGACTGCAGCTATACTGGCCTGGCAGAAGGGTACTGTGTACCTATTCCCTTGTTTTTCTCTTTCTGTGCCCCCGGCACATTCATCAATGCATTACGCTGTGTAACAGGCAAGGAGGTACAGTGCCCTCCAGAATTATGGACACCCTTGGTAAATATGAGAAAAAAATGCTCTGGGAAGAATGTCGTTCACTTTACTTTAATTTACAATGAAAATAAAAAGGCAGGGTGTACAAAAGGTAAATACGAATTGGATAACGTAAGATTAGAATCTTTTCATAAACATTTCTAGTGGGGCCGCGTTTCATTTAATAAGTTCACCTACTGTTATGTTTCTCTTATATTTGATCCGAATAAGATGAAGCTGATAAATAACTTATTTCCTGTTTGGCTTATCTTGACCAAAGGCTCCTATAATTATGTAAGGCACTCTAGTTATCTACAATATTATAGCAAACGTGCACCTGAGATGAAGAATCCCAACTGAGAATGAAGATGAGGATGAATAGATGAATAGATGAATGTTAATAGTGAACAATGCTGGCCCAGGTGAAATGAAGACCTGGATGAACTGTCAACTGAAAATAAGAGACACGTGGTGAAATGATGTGCTTCTACACAAGATACACTGTACAGTAGCAAGCAAGCACACCAGCATGCATTTGCATTATAGTGTACACACACGCAAACACACATTAGGAACCGTTCCAACATTTTAATTGTAGGATCCCATCGCATGAAATACAGGTAGCACACACAATGGAGCAAACACACACAAATATTAACGGTATGGTGAGTCATTCTTGCTAACTTGGAGCTCAAATCAAAACAATATCGCTCCGCGGTCCACCGCGGCCCTCACACATCAAAATGCATTGTGAAGCAAAGCGTAGTGCTTTGCAATAGCTGCCTGTAGCTTTAAGTCTTAGTTTGGGAGTGTATTGGGTACTAACCACACCCCGCTGACACAGCGAGTGGACAAGGCTCTGGGAGCGATGGTGGAGCCTTGCTGCATAAAACCCCCAACAGGAAACCAGAAGCTGTTTCCAAGGGAGTACTGGTTGATAAGCAGGCTGCATCGGCCCTTCAGACACGGGTGGGGGTTGTACCACTCGTACGGCGTCAATCTGAGGACAAAAACAACAGAGGACCGTAGGAGAACTCAGACACGGGAAGAATGGAAACGGAAGGCATCGTGACAACAGGACGGTGAAACTCGAGGGAGCGAGAGCGATAGAAACAGACAAACGGAGCGAGACAAAAACAGAAAACTGAAATACACCAACACTCACAAAGTCACCTTGTCTCTTTGGGGAATGTGCTAACCTGCTTTCCTGTCTGCTACTGTATTCGCATACATGCTATGAGTTGAGGGACAAGCTAATTGGTATTTTCGCATGCTTCTGCATGCAGCAGAATCACTGAAATGCTATTTGTACCAAGTGATGGAAGTGAGACGGTGGAGAATGACGTGTAATTAGATCATTTAACACACCACACACACTTTGTTTGCATATTTAATGATTTAACACAATGAGAGTGTGCCGGCTAACATTTCTGCAGATGGAGCAGACACGTTAATGGTACTGTCAAAAGATAATGATAGGGTTTAGAAAAGGGAAAGCGAAGTACAAATAGGAAATAGAAAACAATGAATTATACAAATGTCAACAACAGAAATATAAGTAAGCTAACAAAACAAACAAGACAAGACATTTGCATTTCAATGAATTGAACAGTAGTGGGATCAACTCCCTGTTTGTCCAGCAGGTGTCAGTGTGGCGTTGAACACACATCCATCTGTCAACTCACAGAGGTCTGTAATCTCAAGTGGAGAAGAAACAATAACACCACTTTGCCCCCTGCCTTCCCCCCCCCCACACACACACACACACACACACACACATTGTGTTAAATTCCAGTAAGTGCTAAGGTGTACCTGGCAACCAGAAAAAGGACACAGCTGACTGCTAGATATGCTAGCAGCATGAAGAGCCACACGCCCGGAGAGAAGGGGTCCAAGAAGGAGAAGTAGCCTGGTCTACGACCCTGCAATGCAAAGAGACATGTGCCGTTAGTGGGGCTAACTCCCTACACTGACAGTGTCTGTATGTTCAGATAACATCATCATTATTATGTCACTTTTCTTTCATCCAAAACTATCTGCAGTGACCACATGTATTAAGAAGCAGTAGTAGTATTACTGAAGTCCTCTACGGCAAGAATGCTCGCAGGACAGCCTAGCATGTCAGGGAGTACGTAAAGTCTGGGACACAGCGGCGGCTTACTGCATCCGGAACCTTGACAATCGAGGTATTTTGATTGACATGCACGACAAACAACTATGTAACCAAGTCGGACATTATATTTACAACGAGGCATTCATTTGTAAACTTAATAACAACAATAATCTGGCTGTTTACAGGTGTTGTAAATGTGTACAATTCGCAAGCTACAGTTACTGCTTGAAATAAATGTTTAATTTGAGTAAATACAGCAGTGCACCAGTAGCCTGCTCTGCCCGACTATTGCTATGAGCTCGATTTCTATTCCCTGAGATAACAGTATGGAAACCCTGTTCGCATTATTGTTCGAACAGCCACCCTGCTGGAGGACCAATCAGCATGGGTTAGTGAGATGATGTTGAAGTCAAGCGAGTTTCAAAATGGTGGTAGAGCTAGATGAGATGATCAAAACAATTGTAGCAACGCTGACTGGTTCAGCGCTGGCCAATAGTTTTAATATTAACCAGAGGTTTACAGAAAGATAAAAGGAAACGACAAACACTATGGTCTGGTTACACCAGGCTAGTGCACCAGTGTCAGGGATCAACCCTATCCACTGGCATCTTGTTAGCACATGCTAATTACAGATAAGGAAGGACAACATTTACAGGATATAGCACTGCCTCCGAGTATCCCAAGAGTAATTAAAATAGAATATCAGTGAACTGCATATTTGCATGTCGTTAACATCACTACTTCTTAGGTGAATTGAAGAGCCGAAATGAAGAGACAGCTTGTAAGATGGAGGACATTTTTGTGAATGTTAACGGCGCACTGGTTGGATTGAGTAAGGGGAAAAGGCAATTTGAGTTAAAGAGAAGGACTTGTGTGATGATGGTGACTTACAGAAAAAGGTCTGCTGCCATCTTTTATTTCGTGTGCGAGAAAAGCAGTGTTAAGGGTTTGACATTTTTAGTTTAAACCTTAGGGAGAATTCTAGCCTCAATTCATGATATGACAGCGCTTCAGCAAAGACATTAAAACACATGGACTAACAGAAGGATAGTGTGTGTATGACTGTATGCATAGAGAATTTCATGAAAGAACAGAGCGACTAATAATATACTGCACTTTATTAATCTTGGATAGATCCATTTCAGTCAGCGTTGTATTGACAACTATGGGCTGTCAGTTACGCCTAGTGACGGTAATTACCGTCCAGCTCCCGGGGAGGCCCACTTTAAAGGTTTTCTTTGAGGAGGGAGGGGTGGACACATGAAGCAGGGGGTCCTACACGTAATTTCCTACATTTTGGTAAATGTACAGTATATGCACCAATTGCCTTTTATTAGGCTTTTGTAAAACTATGTCAAAATGTGCGGTTTGTTTACAGCCTTTCACACATTTAACCCGGTAATTCATCTATTTAATTTCCCCTGCTAGACAATATTTAATCTGGGTTACTACGCAAAGCACAAAGACTGAGTGGCCGGCTGTTTAAGGGGAGGAACAATTAACGAGAAAGTTATACCAACAAGAAAATGTTCAGAGTTATAAAATATTTTATAATATATAATGATAATCTGCACAGGTAAGCTAAAATAATAGGAAACACAAACCTAATAAATAAGCACTACAAGTTAGGACTTGATCAGAAGCACCTCTGGCGATACGAGAGAAAAAGTTAAGCAAAGCAGCATTTCTTTTACTTTTTATGTGCAAACTGTGAAATTTCCCTGGTGTTCCTACACAGCCCTGACTGTAAATTGGAACAGAAGCAAAATGGATGCATCACACATCTATAGCTAAGTGTGTTCAATGTCAGGTCAATATCAGCTTCTGAAAGGAGAGGTGTATTTGCTTAGATGTTGAGTTCAGATAGTATATTAACAATATGTCGCCAGCATAATTTAGTCTACCTTTAAATGACTCACCATTTAAAATTTGGCTCACCAAACCGCCTTGAAAATAAGCATAAATAATTATTAAATGAATGAATAATATTTTAATTTAGGGTTAGACTTGCTGGAGAAAGAAGAGAACTGATATTCAAAAGTAATGATGTGCACAAGAACGTTTCTGGTGAGGGAGTGAAACTGATAAAATAAATGTGTCACTTAAGGAGCTCCGCAGAAAACTCCCTAACATTTAAAAACAAACTATGCATGAATAGAGACTATTCCATTCCCCGCCCCTCCCCTCAGTCTGCATGTTTTGGCAAAAGCTTTAGCAACAGGGAAAACATTAAGGATGGCTTCATCCAGGTTGTGCTACATCAAATTTAAGACGTTAAAAGAAATTGGTCCGAAATCATAGCAAGACTCTAGAAAACATGAAATAAGTATCCCAAGACAAATCCTTAGCATCCTAAGCATATTAATCTTATAGGCTCATATTAGGCTCTAAAAAGGGAATACATTTTGAAAGCAAAGCACCTTTCCCTTTAATGCAGCATTTCAAATAACTACGAAATATGGCCAATATTACAATTACACAATGTAAATAAACAAATTGGAGCACAATAATAAGTCCATTCAGTCGTACTTGTGCCAAGAGGCCAGTCTGAATATTGGGGACGGATGTGCACATAGTTTGATATGCTATAGAATACACAGTATGCTCAGCATCCAAAACACATCCCATCACCCACATTGTTTGTATTTGTGCACCGACACTCAATGAAACACCCATGATGCAGCTCAGATTTAGAAGCATATTATATGAGTACACAAACATGAACTGGCGTTAGACTAAACACTAGAATTCCATCACAACTGATAGTTAAGTGAATTCACAGCGCAGTACAATAAATAGCAAAAACCAGATTAACAAACATAACGAATCCATTTGGATTCAGGTTAAATACCGCATGGACAGAAGGTCACCAATAATATAAACCATTACAGCTGTTAATTACTTTTAATAGAAAGTCATCTCTGTGATCCATTTTTTTTTTACTTCTGACCAGACATGAAGGGATAAAAAGATCACACAAAAAGAAAAGAGAGAGATTAATAGTTGTATTGGACTGGAAAGCTATAGCAGTGGTTCTATTGGCTGTATTAGACCTATTTAAGACCTAAGGTAACCAGTGGGTAGGGATAAAGTGGCAAACAAAAGTCACACAGCCAGCAGGCCAGGAAGGATATGGGCTAATTCCTAATGTTTCATGGTCCCACACCAACAGCCATTGTATGCCAAATGTAGCCAATTACTGGCTAAATTAAGACAAGCAGCAGGGAGATAGTGTGATTGTGTGTGTATGCGTGTGTTGAGCACACACACGCGTGTACTGTACAATGCATGTGCTCTCATTGTAAATGTGTTTTGTCTGTGTTTACATAGAATTGGCAGGCAAGCTCTAGGCAGAGAAAATGACCCCTCCACAATTGAAACATATGCATATTAACAGTTTACTAATGACCATGGAACATAATTGTTCTAACAGGCAGACAGTTAAACTTCAGAGGCTGACGTTTATTATTATAAAAACGACAGTCAATGTTATGAAACCTTTGTGCTTTACGTTCTGCTTCAAACAACAACACGCATGCCAAAACATTGCAGAAATACATTTCTGCTGTTCTGTATACTCATACATTTCTGAGAGGGTGAAATTATGTTTAATGGGCCCTTTGTTTTGGTGTAAGGGAAAAAAAAAAGTCTGCTTGGTGAGAAATGATAAGTTTAAACATGTCTCTAATATCACAGCAAGCCGTTCTGATTTTCGTGATTTTAAAATGAATCAGCAGATGATGAAAGCTTCACGATAAGCCATTAAACTCTAGGGCACGACGGGGGAATTGGACACACGATGCCTTCTTACAGTGAGTGTGGGAGCACAGCTGCCGAGCTCTATAGGGATGACAGCAGTGTGTGCTGACATGAGTGGTCGTCCTCTTGTTTACGTTGTAAATGTACTGTATGATGAAGTGGAGTTTTTCGAATAGCTGGCCCTGACCCTCTTAAGCGTCAATGTCAAGGTACAGCTATCAAGACTGAATGTGTTGAAACACCAGCCCCCAACAGATGATGTGGAGGAGAGAGAGAGAGATCAGGAAGAGATGGTCCAGGCCCTTTTAGACAACGCCACAACAGCACCTCTGCGCTCCGAGAAACCAATATTTCCAGTGGCTTGCACCGTGCCATGATGGTTTTTCGCCGCGTCAAGCAAAGCGTGGGTGCGGTGTATACTGCTCAGCAATCTTGCGTTAAGAACGATATTAGTCACAGAGTGCAGGTCCCACACTTCAACCGAGATGAACTTTGGGGGATATACATGCTGTGACGAATACCTGTGTGGCCAATACAAATATGGGAGGCAGCCAAGCACAGGATGGCAACATGGAGGAAAAGCTAATATACAAGTAATATACAAAAGCACTGTTTTGTTTCAAAACGAGCGTACATACAATACCTTGCCGTTTAAAAAATCAAAAACGAACAGCAGAAAATATTGTAGATCTTTATAGAATAATAATTATCTTAACCAACATCAATTCTATATTAGTAGCCCGTATTGTATTATTTTATCTTGGTCTTGGATTTCTGGGAGAAAAAGATTTTGGAGAAGACATTGACAGTATCTCTCAAGGTAATGAGGTAAACTAGAATTATCATTTCAGAAAACACACTGACATTTAATCCATATTAAAATGTCTGGAATATTGCTGGTGGCAGGTAAATGTGGTGGCGATTATTGTTATTGCTATTATGTGTTAGTTATGTCTTATCTGTGCCAGATAGAACGTTTCGGTTGGAATGAGTGCGCGCGCGCGTGTGTGTGTGTGCACGTAAGTGTGAGAGTGCATATCAAAGACTGCCAGACACTGTCATTCTTGCCCAGCAGTGCAGATAGATGCCAGAACACTATTAGACTGTGATGTGTGGAGACAGCAGGCATGTGGCTTCCGTGAGGAAGAAAGGTCTGGTAAATCTGGTAAATTAAGATCTAAGAACTGGAATAATCTCTAGAATGTATACAATGTTATACCCTAACTACTGTCATTATGTTACGGTCATGTACAGTAGCCTACTACAATTGAAAAGCCCTTCCAGCCATTGATTAACCTAAAAATTCATCTTTGTTTCTGAAAAGTACATAATTCTGACTTTTTTTCCCCCGTGAAAATGGAAAAGTGTTGGGAACCACTGCTATATTGTACTCTGTACTGACATTATTATTTTGTGTTAGATTTGCATTTGTTTTAGATCATTCCATGCTTGCAGTTTTCATTCCAGTTAGGGAAGATTTCATAAAGATGCATTTAAGTTGCCATGGTGTCACCTTCCTTTATGTCATCTATAATAGGAAGAACACAGAGGCTGGCTGTCATTGTAGTAATACGTAAGCCTTGTGGAGAGCATTGGTGATATGCCAACAGCCAGAGGGACGTTGAACACAACAAGGTGGGGTGTGGGCAGAGGTGAAAATATGATTTACACACTTTGTCATAAGAGAAAATATTAACAACACTGGCAATACAAATCATAGTATGTCCCCCCTTAACATGCATAAGGACATTTCGATTATTTTACTTTGCGGTAGGTAACCTTGTTTTCTCTCTCGCTCGCTCTCTCTCTCTGTCTGTCTCTGTGTCTCTCTCTCTCTCACTGTCTATCTGTCTGTCTCTCTCTCTCTCTCTGTGTGCCCGTCTGTCTCTCTCACTGTCTGTCTGTCTGTCTCTCTCTCTCTGTGTGCCTGTCTGTCTGTCTGTCTGTCTTTCTCTCTCTGTCTGTCTGTGTCTTTCACTCTGTCTCTCTGTCTGTCTGTCTGCCACTCTGTCTGTCTCTCGCTGTCTGTCTCTCTCACTCTGTCTGTCTGTCTCTCTCTCGCTGTCTGTCTGTCTCTCTCTTGCTCTCTCTGTGCCTGTCTCTCTCTCTCTCTCTGTATCTCTCTGTCTGTCTGACTGTCTCTTTCACTCTGTCTCTCTGTCTGTCTGTCTGCCACTCTGTCTGTCTCACTCTCTGTCTGTCTGTCTGTCTGTCTGGAGATGGCCTGTATGTTAGGTGTGTGGCCACAGGAGCTGGCAAGGTTACCCAGTGAAGCATTCCAGCTAAGTCATGCAGGCTCTTGGTATTCACAGCATACTGCTGCCTTCTGAGGCTCCTTGTCTGAATACACCACACAGTCTGATAGACAGAGCCCTCCCCCCATCTTTTCAACACTGACTCTCTTGCGACTTATATGGATGTCTCTGTTTACCTGTGTCTGATAGCCTTGTTGTTCTCTTAGAGGCATGCTTTCTGTCTTTCTGTGTGAAACCTCTCATCATCGTCTCCTCTCCTTCCCATTGCCCCCCCACAGTGTCTCCACGTTGGCAGGCTTTGAAGCGCTAATTGCCGCGGCGTGGCGCTGAAGCATTAGCCGCCGTGGCAACAGCGGCACTCTGAGGAGAGGCGTTGATTTGGCGGGGGTCGCCGGGTCAAATGAACAACATCGTCTTGACTATCTGCTGGACTCCCTACAGCCTGTCCGGCTACATGTGTTGAAGATGCAGGTACGTGCGTGACTGAGACTGTGTGCGTTCATGCATTAGCGATTGTTACTGTGTCACAAAGTCAATGAAGGGACTATTGCCGCGCTCTCCACCCTCAGGGCAGCTGCTGATACAGCTTACACCTACCCCTAATGAACTCCAGTCTGTTTCTAATTAGACACCTTACATACAACACACACACACGTGTGCACATACACACACGCATCATTTCATTTTACTAAACAAATACACAAATGTGCACCTGCCCTGTGCCACAGAAACAGAGATGTCCGCATGTCTGCTTATTAAAAACAGAAGCCTTTAATGATTCTATTTATTTGCATTTGTTTCTGGCCAACAGCAAAATGCAGAATTTTGCCAGCATGTACACATAAATAATTTTTTATTGGTTCACTTTACCAATTCTTGACAAATTCATAAAAATCGGCATACTGCTTGTCAGTGCAAACATCTAATCTGATAGTCAGTTGTCAGCAAGTCAATGCATAAAACCATTAGAAAGAGACGTTCAGATGTTGTTCAGATTAAATAGAAAGGGGAATCTGATCATAACAATTCAGAGGAGAAAACCGGTTAACACTGAGAGGAAAAGGTGTTACAACTACGGTATGCAGGATTCTCTCTGAACGTACACAGAACACAACGAACCACGAAGTGGGTGGGCGACAGCAGAAGACCACATCCAATGCCTCTCCTATAGTAACAATGGCAAATTGATTAGATGTAAAGATACCTAATTAGTATATCCATTGTCTCAAATGTGTATATGTATTATGATCTTACAAGACTCTTTTGAACCACAGAGTGGAGAGAGACCATTGAAGGCAATTAATCCCCAACAGGCGATTTCATTTTATTTTATTGCAGTCATCGTTCTTATTGATCGGAATGAAATTTTCATTTAAAGTTTGAAATAAGGAGCCTTTGTAGAAAACACTGTGCCTCAGATCAATAGCTGGCGGATTAGAGAGCTGCGGTCACAGACATTCAAATATTGAATTGCCGAGCCATGCTGAGGGACTCTGGAGAAACTGCCAGGGGCCAACCCGAGAGTCTGAAGGACTGAAGGAGAGAAGAACAGATAGATACGCCAAGATAAAGACCACCTGCTGACCACTCTCCTCTCATCTCAACCTCCTTAGTGGACAGGATGGTCTAGTGGTCTGGGTGTTGGGCTTCCAGCCGGTAGGTTGTGGGTTCAAACCCCAGTGTTGACCTACCTGTAAGCATCCTTGAGCAAGATGCTTAACCCCTAAATGCTCCCGGTGGTTGGTCGCACCTTGCATGGCAGCAATCACCATCGGTGTATAAATGTGTGTGTGACTGGGTGAATGTCAGGCAAAATACTGTAAAGCGCTTTGGATAAAAGCGCTATATAAATGAGCCCATTTACCATTCCTTCCTCCGGTCACTAGTTACACTTTAAACAACTGCACCATCTTTCCTCTCCCTCCAACAGCACAGGTGATCCACTGGGGTATGACCGCTACCGTACATGGACGGGATGGAGTTGCGGTACGGTAGAGCAATGAATCGTCATGGGGGAACACCCTTCCCAACACTATATACCTTAGCAGCTCTCTTGACACTTCAGCCACCTGGCCAACGTTTTGCCTCTCAACTGAGTCCCTCACCGTTAAAGCTATTAGTCATGTGTGTGCTAGAGGGTTGTTGGATGAGGGAAGGAGGATAGGGAATAGGGGATTGACTCAAAATAAAGGGGGAGGGATGGAAGTCATGTCAGAAGGCCTGCTGGGATTAGCTGCACTGATGTTGCCGTAGCAACCTCCAGCGCGACCTGTGGCCATTGACACACCCAGCCTGACCGCGTCCCCTCAGGTGGGAGAGCAGGTGATTAATGAGCCGGGATGTTCAACAACACTGGCTTCTGTCTTAACCCACGGCATGGTCCTTTGGTTGCCCCGCTTACAGCATGCACCACAGGGGTTATAACAAATACAGACCCAGTCAGAGTGTAACATGTACTACAGACCCAGTCAGAGTATAAAAGGTACTACAGACCCAATCAGAGTATAAAAGGTACTACAGACCCAGTCAGAGTGTAA
>JAODLL010036439.1:0-22030 GCA_026546735.1 Forbesichthys agassizii | reverse complement strand
ACTTTTGTGTGACACACACCCCCCCCCCCCCCCTTTACCCCCTTAAAAGACTGAAGAGGACCACCGACGTGATGTTTGGTGGCAAGCAGGTTGTTGTATGTGGATACGGAGAGGTGAGAACCTGGCGTCTTTATGAAATGTGCGCTGTTGTTGTAGTGGCAGCCGTTGGCCACTAGAGGGTCCATACACTGTTGGCGCTGTCTGTTGTCCAGGACTTGACATTAACCAGACATGTCATTATTGCCATTTATATTAGGCTGTTGTTTTGAAGATTAAGTAAGTTACTTTAGTGTGTATTTATTAATGTAATCTAAATAAGCTATTTCACTTTAATGGTAACTGTTGCGAATGCCATCTTGAAGCCCTCATCACAACAACGCAGGGGCCCATCCAGGAGCACTAACGAGCTGAATACGGTCAGGTTACCTTCCAACTGATGTCTCTGTCTGTCTGTCCAGGTCGGTAAGGGCTGCTGTGCTGCCTTGAAGGCCATGGGTTCCATTGTCTACGTCACAGAGATCGACCCAATCTGTGCCCTGCAGGCCTGGTATGTGTGTGTGCGTGCGTGTGTGCGTGCATGTGTCCGTCTGCGCGCCAGGGATGACTAGCTTCCATGCCATATAGCTGGACTGCTAGCCTCCGCGCCAGCTATCTAGACTGCTAGCTTCCGTGCCAGCTGGCTAAACTGTTTGCCACCGTTTGCTGTATATGTGTAAATGATAATACGCAAAATGGTTCCACATTTTGCGTATTCGCTCTAATGCACCCCTTCTCTCTCTCTCTCTCTCTCTCTCCCTCCACAGCATGGACGGCTTCCGGCTGGTGAAGCTGAACGAGGTCATCAGACAGGTGGACATAGTCATCACATGCACAGGTTGGTAAACCTGTGCATGTTGTGATCCCCTTCCTTCTGCTCCACTGTCTGTCATGTGTAGGAAACAGGTGTGTGTGTGTGTGTGTGGGGGGGGGGGGGTGGGGGGTTAGAGACGAGTATAGGGGAGAACAGCGTAAGTGAAGCCAGTGGGTAAGATGATCAGTCCCACTATATCTAGGTAACCATGAGCAGATGCTAGTATGTTACCACTTATTAAGGAAGCATAGTTCACATTGGTCAACCCATCTGGGACTCAAGCACATGGAGAGGGTGATGTACTAACCAGTTGGAGATGACTCAAACCCAAGCGCGTACTCACCTTTTGATACCACACTTGAAGTACATCACAATGTGGCTGTGAGATAGAACCTGAGGCCATCTGACGAGAGAGGGTTAAATTGACGGCACCTTCACATTCGATTTTCGGGAAAGGGCTTTGTGCAGGTCAGAATGACTCAGCGTTCCATGCAATTCAATGGGGAGCTCCATGGATTTCACCGTACTATTGACCATTCTGGGGGCGTTAATGGGTATTTAATAACAGTATTTCTGCAGCAAATTGTTTTTGGGGGGTAAATTTACTTTGTTTCAGGCCATGCATGGTACATGTAGCTGTCTGGGCACTGCCTATGTCAGCCTCAGCAAAATTATGTTAGTGACACACCCACTTAAAGGTAAAATCAGCTTTGTCTAAAATTGTAAGCTAATACACAGTTAGTCAAATTCACCAAATATCCCCTTGCATTTTCGTTTAGTTTACCGTTCTCTGTGCGTGTTGAAGAAAGAATCTGATACTTAAACACCATGGGAACATAAACATAAACAAAGCGGTGAACACCGCTCACAAAAACAAAGCCGCTTTGCTTCACAGTGCGCTTTGATGTGCCGCAGACTAATATTGTTTTTATTTGAGCTCTAATTTAGCAAGTTTTCTGAATGACCCTGCCTTTAACAAACCAGAACTGTTCAATCTTTTCTTCTATTGAAATGCATTACAATGCTCCATCTTTGTTATTATTCCAATGTCTTTGTTGGAGCTCTCTTAGGAGGCTGGCCTGAGCACCTGACTGTCCTTGCATGAGCTTGACACCATCGCCTTAAACCCCAACCTCCATTAAAAGGCTAAAATTGTACTTTATATGACACGCACACACACAGACAATTTCCCAGACCTACAGACCAGACTTGCAGTGCTGAGTGATATTCATAGCCATCACTGAAATGGTTCTGTGAAATTGTATTTCACAGAAATTACATGTTAAACTGTTTAAGAATTGAGTGCTCCGATAAAACTTAACAGCCTGTTGTATAGGTGGAAGCAATATATTAGCGGACCTCCAGATTGACTCGACATTATGCTGTGCATGTGTCTTGGCAGTTTATTTTTTGACTGGAGTGACTTTTTGTTTATTTTTTATAGATTTTCTGTGTCCTCTTCGTCATTTAATTTCCTTTCCCAATGTACATTTAGGGCATTTATCTTGAGCTGCATTAAGGGGAGGTGTTTGACAGCTTGCTAAAAGATGCTTCCAGCTAGCCCGGGGTTCAATCTCAGGACCTGCCCTAACCACCACACTGTTCTTTCCCGTCCCCTCAAGGCAATAAGAACGTGGTCGTCCGAGAGTATCTCGACCGTATGAAGAGCGGCTGTATTGTCTGCAACATGGGCCACTCCAACACCGAGATCGATGTGGTCAGTTTCTCACACATGTGCGTGTGTGTGTTTGTTTGGATGTTGCGCTACCATGACGACGCTGACAGCGTGATTGACTGCCGGCCCATTTGCAAAGTGCCTTACTGTAGTCTACTGTTGTTGTCACGGCGACGCACTGCATCACCAAATTACACGGGTTTGGTGAGTGCCATTGCTACTGCAGGGTCTAGAGTCGCTCGTTACCGGTGGGGTTTTCCCATCGTTATAAACTTGACACGGCTAGATTTTGGCTAGCTAGCTACATACATACTACAGAAATGAGTGAAGGCTGGTTAAACTGAACATGCGGATAGTAAAATACATTAGCACTTGTTAGTGCATTGTTGCTGTTGGTGGTGTTGTCAATGATGACATTGTCATGGCGACCCCATAGGCAAGCCTGCGGACCCCCGAGTTGACTTGGGAGAGGGTTCGCTCCCAGGTGGACCATGTGATCTGGCCCGACGGCAAGAGGATAGTGCTGCTGGCAGAGGTACGTGCACGCGCACGCTCGCACACACACACACGCTCTCCTGCATGGTTGGCTGTAAATGTTGAGTCAGCTCTGTAAATGGGAACACCAACGAGGTGCTATTGTGAAACACCGTGCACAGGGATCTGAGAAGCGTGAAGGTCTCCTGTTTCTGCTTTCCACAGCGACGACAACAACAGCATCCGTGGACAAGCCGCGACTCACCTGCAGCAGAGTTTCAGTTCCACAGATCCACTGGCTTACCACGGCCAGACCCACCCCCACCCAAACACACGTGCCGTACTGCAGGGAACCTGGCAACCACGGCACAACAGACGCGTTGTTGTTTCTCATAATATGAATGAAACACGATGTAAACATAGCCTGGTGTAGCCAGTTATCAGACCCAAAACAATTCACACACCCTAGGGCTGCACGATATTGGCAAAATGTGATATCGCAGTATTGATCATGAAAACTGCAATATCTATATAGATATTTATTTCCATATTTAACAGTAGTTGAAACACAAACATTATGGGAAAATGCATCAAAATAGATTCATAACAAGAACAAGTTTTCAACTGACAGTCGTTATGGGTGGGAATCACCAGAGCTCCCACGGTGCGATATTATCACGATACTTATGCAACAATACGATATTATTGTGATTTTAAAAAAAGAGTGCGATATTTGCAATTTATTACTTCAGATTATGTCACCAAAGGAGAACTTCAAACTGTCAACTCCGGTTTGTTCATCTCACAAATTTTATTGCTGCAAAATGTGATTGTCAAGCCGACTAACTGAATGAACAGGCTAAATCAAACACAACTAAGCTGAAGGCATCGCTCCACAAAGAAAACAAAAACAATATTGCATACTTTCTGCAACATTTTTGATACGTTATTGCACGTGATAATGCGATAACTATATTGAATTATTGTATTGTGCACTCCTAGCCCACGCGCTCCATTTGGGGCTTGTTCACAGTCACTATTGTGAATATGACTATAACTATTAGTACAGTCTTTCACCAACTGGCGTGGCTAACACAGTATATCACTATTCAAGCTCTGTCGCCATTTGGAAACACACACTTGACCAGCGTCATCACACTTAGCCACGCCCACTGGTCACTGATTGGTCCACCATCCGGGGTGGCTGGGCGAACGCATGCGACTAGCTGAACCGAGGAAGCCTGAGGACGTTAAAGCCACCCTGTTTCGGCAGCTTACCGCAATGATGTATGTTATTAATATAAATGTACTGTATGGCTTTGTTAACTGATGACATACTGCACTCATTATTCAAACAGAATGTTGCTTGTGTGCGACAACTGCTGTATGAACTATGCTCCCACTGAAAAATGTACTGATTTCTAAGGCCCCGAGACGTGTCGCTAAAGGCGCGGCCGCTTCAAAAAGCGCTTTGATAAAGCACCCGATCACACAGAGACGCGCTGCCTGTGCCAAAGAGACCGGCTGCCTGGGCCAACTGTCACATTGACGAGCAGCGCGCCTCCGCGCCTTGCGCTGAGAAGTTGAGGATATTTAAATGTTTTACGCGCGTCTAAAAAACGTGAAGCTTGGCGCCATTAAAAAGAGTGCATGCCAGTCACGCCGTACCATAGGAAACCAATGGCTTTGCTGGCGACGCGTTTCTAGCGACGCGTCTCTGTGATCGGGCCCCAAGTCGCTTTGGATGCAAGCATCTGCTTCGAATGTGAATGCCGGCAGGCCTGCACCTGCAGCAGCGTGTGTGCTGTGCGCTGAGGTGTGGTTCTTCCCTCCCCAGGGCCGTCTGCTCAACCTCAGCTGTTCCACTGTGCCCACCTTTGTCCTGTCAATCACAGCCACCACCCAGGTAACCCCCCCACGTGCGCGCACGCACACACACACACACCACAATTGGGTTACTAATGATTCTAGGATGCTTCACAAAGGTGTGTGTGTGTGTGCGTGCGTGCATCCCCAGGCCCTGGCTCTGATAGAACTCTACAACGCCCCCGAAGGACGCTACAAACAGGATGTTTACCTCCTCCCCAAGAAGATGGGTAATTAATCCCCCTGTCACCCCCGCACCGCCGCGTCTCAGTTACAATGGAGGCAATCACACACCTTAGTGCAGGGGTGGGCAACTTTGGTCCTGGAGGGCCGGTGCCCTGCATGTTTTAGGTGTCTCCCCGCTCCAACACACCTGATTCAAATGAATGGCTCGTTATCAGGCTTCCAACGACCTATTCAGGATTGCCCACCACTGCATTAGCGTGTGATTGCCAGGCAAATATAGTCTGTCGTGGGCTTCTGCTGACTACCTTCATGCCTTTTGTCTCCAATTCAGACAGGCGCTATAGTTCTTGAGCGGCCCTGGTCATGTCTAACGCTATAGGATAGTGTCTGTCTGACCTGGGACTCCTGTGGTGTCTGTTAATGCTACAATTAACAGATCACTCTTAATTAACTTACTTACAAAATGCTTTAAATCTTTCCGATGTGTAAGTTCTTAACTACGGCAAGGTTTTATTTGCTCTTTCGCTCACATAGAATGGAAGTGAATGGGAGGCAAATATTGGCTATTTCGCGCATGTGTCACCATATGGTTTGCTGGGCAGAATTCACACAGCTTAGGTGAGATCCTGTAGGTCAGTGGTGAGAACGCGTCAGACGCACATTCTCCATTTGGACAAAACCATTGTTGTCAGCTGTCAGGGTTAAAACTCTCTCAAGATGCTGGACTGATTTCAGTTTTTTCTAATGCCACTCCAATGTATAGTTGTAAGGTCAAGATGTCACTGCAGTATTGAACTGCCATTACCTTGAACTCGTCACAGAAAATGGAGCAAAAGGCAAATATATATTCATGCGATTAATTAATCACAAAGCTTGTAATTTCTTTTTGTTTTTTAATCGCTTGACAGCCCAACTTTGAATATGTGTTCATGACCCTCAGATGCCCTGTGAATCCTAACCCTCTCTCCTTCAATCAATCAATCAATCAATCTTTATTTATATAGCACTTTTCATACAACGTAATGTAACACAAAGTCCTTCACACTTCACACTCCTTCCCTATGACCTCCAGATGAGTACGTGGCCAGTCTGCACCTGCCTACATTCGATGCCCACCTCACCGAGCTCAGCGATGAGCAAGCCAAGTACCTGGGTCTGAACAAGAACGGGCCCTTCAAGCCAAACTACTACAGGTATGCACCTTCGCTAGTTGCGTCATGTTGACCAAATGTACTGCAAGACTGGAAGTTAATACATTAGTTCAACACAAAATGATCTCGCATCCATCAGTCGACACAGCGATTCCAAAAGGGTGCTTCGTTAACGCTCCTCTTTTCGTTTCTTGTTTCAATTCAAGGTATTAAACAGCCACCGGTGTGGAACCGAAGAAATACCAATACTCCCAAGAATCGCACAGTCCTGAAGGAGTGGAAATGTAGAGGAATAATAGAATAGTGACACCGCTTTATATATTGGGGGGGAGGGGGGGGGGGGCATGATTTTCCTTTGCTTTTCGCTGTAGTTTTATTTATTCACTCCAGATGATGACGATGCTAACTTTGTAAAGCCACCTTGCAATCATTTAGCTAGCTTGTTGAGCTCCTTCATTGTTTTATCGGAATGATGATTTCCTCCTCTCCCCCGTCACTTTCTCGCTAACTTTGCGTTCTTTCCAGGTGCTTTATAAAGCCACGTTGTGCATAACTCTCCGTCCCCAATTTCCTGAATTTTTTTAAATGTTGAACCACAACATATGGAATAATTTTATGTTGAAACGTATATAGATTAATTTGACATGACATTGGAATATTTAGTGATGAATGTGTGTTAATTAATGTCCTGATCTTTTTACTTTTTGTTTTGTCTTTGCATTTCTGAAACAGGGGGCGGGCCCAGATTTGGAAGGAGGGGTTTTAGGTAGGATCTCAGGGTCCAATGACATCTGTCCTTTTTTTTAATTTGATGATTTTGTGTTTTTACCATCTGTTGTCTGTTTCAAACTTTTTATTTTTTAATTTCTGTGTGTGCACTTCCCACAGCTCACATTTTAGTTCGTCATCTTCATGTTCTGTTCCGAGAACATTTTTATTTTGTCTGTTTCATACCTTCAGCTGCTCACACAGTGCTAGTGTTGACGTGATGAAAAAGTATTTTTAGCTGCCGAGCGCCAACTTGTGTTTCCCCCCCCCCCCCCTCTTTCTTATGAATTTCTATACTGTATTAGAAGCATGACAGGTTCTAAGATCATTACAAGGGGTATATATTTAGATATTTATATAGAAATTTAAGATGTTTTTATTGTTTTCTTCCTCTGCCATCAAATATCATTACCATAAGGGGTGGGTTTGGGGAAATCAACTTATGTCATAAGATAAGCAATTTAAATGTTCTATGATAATACGTGTAATAAATGTACTGACGCCCTCACTTTGAATACTGTGACAGAGAATATTTACAACAGAAATACCAAATGTATAGTCATTTGCTGCCAGCCCGGCACTTATTCAAACAGGTCCTCGTTTAATATACTTGCTATATGGTCAGCTATTTTGGTAGACACAGCTACTGTACGTTCGAAGGGGTTTGGCATCAGTGTTAGTTGATGAAGAAGTGTGTTCAGGGGACCTACATTTCATCTGGTTCAAATGTTCAATATGCATGTTATGCATGCACTTACACAATTAGTTCTGCTCTATGTATTGTTCTGGAAACTCACTGTTCAAAACCGTTTGAGATAGAGGCAGGTGCCAATAGGTCAGAGTCATTAGCAGCCCATTGGGGGCCACCTTTTAATGAATTGAAACAAAACCCACAAAGGTTTTGAACAAGCGCCCAGGAGTTGGAAACGAGGCTTGATTTGCGACTGGCCAATGCTGGTGCTGCAGCCAAAAATAGCTGTTTTGCCCAAAAAGACTATTTTGCATTGATGCACGTTACAAAACATGCACCTTTAAAAAGTTTAGAAATGTTCCTTGATGTTGCAGTGACTGATTACATTATGACATTTAATGTTGGTGAGTTTGATTTATTTAAATTTGATATAAGTCGCCCAAAGCTTCATGTGTGCGAGATTGTGGTGGAGTGTAGAAAGCCGATAGAAGCATTAATTAATGGCCACCATTTTTAAGTGCCATAATCCAGGTCCCTTCTAATACAGCCATGGGTTTGAACACAGGTTATCCTTTCTGCTGACCTCACCTGGACAATCCCACCTGGATGCTGTCTGGTGTTTCTCCTCTTCTCATGCAAACAGTTTTGAATGGAGAGTTCTCTGCTGGATGTGCAGAGCGAATCAAATGATAGAGCTCACGAAATCAGGATGGTCTCACAAGGTTAATGACAGCTGGTACATACAGGGAATATGTATCACCTTGTTTATGAAAGGTTTCCAAATGTAATTCCACATCTCTAAATTAATTCCAATTCAGAATTTATTATTTTAATTGTATTTTTTTTTGCAGAATTGTGAAAATGTAAAAATGTCCAGATACTTTTAGTTTTAAATTTGAATTTAAAAATGTAAGTCAGATTTTGCAGCAGTGAACATGTAGGGACCCCTGCCCAGCACCCTTGGTTGCCTTTGTCCCTGACCTCCACTGTCCCTGTGCTGTCAAGTCACCATCGGTAGTTTGTGATGACCTGTGGTCTGTAGTCGTAATGTCTGACGTCTTACTCTCCCATCGTACATCAGCGTGTGGTTGGATGTTCATGGCTGCGTGGGGTTGCTTGTGGATAACATGGGTCGTTTTCAGGCGTAAAGAGTGTGTGTGTGTGCGTGCGTGCGTGTGTGTGAGAGGGTGAGGAAGCTTGGTTGTCCCTAGTACTAATATCCTGTTTTGTAGGACACTTGATTTGTTTAGCGCTGCCTCAGATTTCTAGCCTGCGTGTCAGGGGAAACCATCTTGGGTGGGAGAGTAGACAACACCAGCATTCTGTGTATATTAACACACACACACACACACACACACAGTCTTAAAGTGTAGGAACAGATTCTACTTGTGTATTAATTATATTTCCTCACGCAAAACTGGCAAATTTCTCCGACGTGGTTAAACTGGCTATGAGAATCCCTGTGTTTTAAAAAATTGCAAGTGATACAAATTAGATGAGCAATAATGAAAAACTATCTGTAATCTAAATAAAGATGTTAAAATGTTTTACTGTCGGTTTTTTTTTTGTATTACCTTTATCAATATCAGCAAATGGAAGTGTTTAAAATAACTTTTCAAATGTGCATTTTAATAAACTGTTTAGCTACAGTATTTAGTCATGTTTTATTTGTGTGTGTGGCTATTTTGTAAAGCGGCATCTTTCTATAGTGTTTTGACCAATTGTTTTATTTTTTTCTTGTGTGGGTCGTGGCGGGGGTTACACCGAGTTTCAGCTGCCACTGTCTGTCCCAACCAGGTCACAACACTAATGTTGTAATGCCTACTTGCATGCACATGACATGCTCTGGGCCTCTAGCTAAGTGGCTGCCTGCTGGCACATGAACACAGACCGTGAACTCACATACACAACAGTTGAATATGCTCTTATACTGCTTCCTATTTACAGAATGTGGCTTGACACCTTTATCCAAAGTGACTTGCATGCAGCACATTTGTCAATAGTTGGGCACAATGGGCAGGTCATACACCAGCATTCATAAGCAGACAATATTCTATTCATCATCATCTAGTCATGACTATCATGACAATATCATTAAATCAACAATGTAGCAATTAACTAAATAGCAGTGCTAAGAGCAGATTTTTTAAATTTATTTATTTTTATTTAAATATTTGACAGTTTCTGAAGGCATGTGTTTTATACATGGAATGTTATGTGATCCTATATTGTATAGTTACAGTTTAGCCTACTGTAGGTCATCTAACAACATTATGTAAACCTTTCTGGCAAATGAGAAGCTGCCAAAAGACTAAATTATTTACACTCTCCAAACACGTTATTTAAAACTAGATTTGTCCCGATGAGCTAAACACTTTAATAATACAATACAAAGTCGAGACTGTTTGTGCTGCAGTGATGCACTTGGTCGTTAGGCTATGTGTAAATAATACCCAACAACGTTGGAAATTATTCACCCATATAGCCTCATAAAGCTCTCATACTTTGATCATCCAGCTAAGGCCACCTGGCATCAGATGTAACATGGGTGCGGGTGGGCGCCCCAAAGAAATCTGCCCTTGCTGACTTGCCATACAGCTCTCTTATTCACACAGACCAGCATGCCTGTTCAGCTGCAATCCACTCATGACAGCTTAATAAAATAGCTTCTCCCAGTGTTGTGTGTGAAAGAGAATTGTACTACGCACACATACACATGGGCTTCTCTTGAGCAATTATTCAGTCATCAAAGATGGTGCGAGTTGGAATAAGACAACCCTTCACCAAAACATTAAACGCTTTGGAGCACAGACACTGTACTAAACCCCACTCGCATTTAGATTAAAATCACTTATTTGAAAAAAGAAAAAAACTGTTTAGGCCATTATAACTGTCGCTGGCTGTTTAGTTTAGTATGACCTTTAGTTCATAGCCTAGACACTCTGGCTTTTTAAGTGTGGGTTTGGTTCTAGGTTAAGCGTATTCTTAACCCTAACGCACAGCAGCTTTCCTCGGCGCGTCGCCCTTCGCGGCCCTCGTCCGACGGTCCAATGGCAATGCGTGCTTCGCCGGATTCCAGTTTGCAGATCGATAATCTCCGCTCCCTCTCTGACAATTAGCCGAAAGACACATTTGTTAATTTACCTATCCCCGAACACTAAATTGAATGTTTTTGCTTTTAAAGTCCTGTCTCCCAACCTCTGATTGTTTTATATATTCCCCTGCGAATAAAACTGCTCCCCATATCTGACCACAAAAAACCAATGTTATTTGAAATCACTGCCCAGTGAACTTTCCTTCACTTTCATTTCCTTTACACACTTTTTATCTGTATCTTATGTTGTATGTATGTATGCTGCCTTAGTCAAACGTTTTTTTTCTGCTGTGTCTTTTTATTTGTAGCCAAAGTTGTCTTTGAGTGTCTTGAAAGGCGTCCTAAAATAAAATGTATTATTATTATTATTTTTATTGTTATTATTATATAAGCTATACAAATAATATAACATGTTTACAATTAAGGGTATCTGGAGCTATAACAGTATAGAGTAGGTCTAAGACTCCACCCTCCCGCCGCCCGCCATTTATAGCTCCAATTTGTCTCCTGAGAATACTTTACCAATATAGCCATACGTGCAAATGCCTATTTGTTATTTAATCGAGTATCAATCTATAAGCTTCCGTATGTAAACTAAATGCTGTAGTAGCCTGCTATGTATGTGCATGTGATCAGCTGATTATTGGCGGTCACGGCCACTCACCTTGCAGCCTGCACAAACACCGCCCCTCTCTGGCGCAGAAGCTCCTCTCTGCCGACCAGCTGGGTAGACTTAACTTGTCCAGTTAATGCACCGGCGGCCGTGGGGAAAGTGAACCGACCCACTTGAGAAGATGCAGGCAGACGACATGGAGGTATCGGTAAATAAAACTATACACAACCGCAATGACACGCAGACTACCGAATTTAGTGTTTGTTTTTTTATAACGATCACAGGATATTCTCGTATCCGTGTGTCGTTGGGGTATCAGCACTTGCTGATATATCGATTTAAGAAGTGTGTGTGTGTGTGTGTGTGTGTGTGTGTGTGTGTGTGTGTGTGTGTGTGTGTGTGCGTGCGTGTGTGTGAGAGAGAGACAGGCTATTCGTGTGTTGCATTTTGTGGTTATATTGCTGCTACTGCTACGGGTTATTTTACAGTAAATCATGTTTTCAATGCAATGTTGCCTAGTTGGAAAGCATGCAGCCATGTCACACGAGATGGTATTTCAGCAACCGGCTTTCTATAAATAACGCTCTAGTGTAGTGTGGAGATTCTGTGATTGTAAGCTGACGGTTGTCACTGCCAAGAGGACCCCACCAACACGGTACGGGTCTAGGTTCAGACGCCGCATACAGTCGGTGATCGCTAGTGTCATCATCCGTGTTAAACGATTAATTGACCAGACGATATATTTCCGTCCAATTAACGAAGCAACGTAAATAGCCTATGTAGCGGTGGCCAGCCGGTAACTGTGCGGTGCTAATCCTCACTCTCCGACACCTCATAGGACGTTCTGGCGATGCAGGCCAGAGCCCATGGGGTTTTGGCTTGCCTTATAAGAGCGTCTGCTCTCTGCCTGGGAGATCGGAGTTCGATTCCCGGAAGGGGACGGACGATCTCCGTCACACCTACCTTGAATTTGCGCGCTGAGATTACATAGGCTATTGGGAACACAGTGTTGACATTATATTGTCAATGTCAATTCATCAAGTAAGTTGTATACTTTTTCTACACCAAAAGGCCCAACAGAGGCACAAATCCTAAACTGCAGTATTTCAGTTATAGTATTTTAAAGTCCACGACCTATTTTGGCACATATTGTCATTGACGCAACCCAACCATGTGAATACGACCATGATCACTGTACATTCTTTAGAAATGTATTACGGTAATAGTATACCTATATACTGTAAATGTACAAATTATAACAAATTGAAAAATTATGTAAATACATATCTAAAAATACATATATTACATGTAAGTAAAATTTAAACTTGTACAAAAAATCTGAGAAAGTGCTGCAGTGGTCTCTACATTTTTACAATACAATGTTAGAGGGATTGTAACTGTGGGTTGTGATTTTAACATATATACTGAACAACCAACATTATGACATCCTATAACTTCCCACGGGTCTGGTCAATATTACAGCAGGTTCTTGTTTCAGAGTGTTGTGTTCAACGCTCTCATGTGGCTTTAGGAGGCATTTTCGTCTTGGAGGGCAGTGTCCAGTCTTGACACAGTGCCAAGTGTTGGTAGTAGGCACATTGGCATGAGACATGGTGGGCATGAATAGTAGCTGCTGGTTTGGAGGAATAGGCAGGCAGGCATTCTTTAAGGTTGACAGCGGAGGAGATGGGGGTACTACGTATCGTATGGGAGAGGACGTTGTGTTGCCCACTAGCGCTGACTTAGACGTACCTGGCCTTCTAGCACGTCTTAGAGATGTTGTGATTTTACAACCAGCTCAGGGTCTGAAGTAAACACAATCTCCTGCACAGTGGGATTGTGTTTACATACGTTGTAGTAAATCACTATGAACCACCACTTCATAAAAGTGCACATGGAAAAACAGTAGACTTACTGTATATTTATTACATATCTTCCTGGAGGATGTTTTCTGTGGGCGTTGCCTGCGCAGACTGTTACTATCATATCACACAGTCACAATCAGACAGTCTATAACTGTATGACTGCTAGTATCACTCCACCAAAGTGTTAAACATGTTGACCCTACACAACCCGTTGTATGAACCCTTCTTTGTCCGCAGGAGCCGATGATGGGGGACACATCGCACGTAAAAGTACTGCCCTGGGTTAAGATGTGTTGTCTATGCTTCTAACCACCTCACCATTAACCTATTCCGTGAGGTTAACATAGTACAGCAATAAAAGGAATTTTGTATGTAGACTTATAACATGCAAACGGCCTCTGGCATGTAAATGGAGACTAATCCCTCTGTAATGATTTGACAGGTATTAACCAGTGTCGGGTCATCACAGCAGTACGCCAGACAGTTGACAAACATTCTGCGAGGATTATAGCTAATGTTCCATCTATGCTGTCTCTCTTGATGTAAAGTTAAAACATGGAATCGAATCCAATGTTTGATGTGAGTGGGGAGAAGGGAACCTATTTCTTTAACAGTTACTGCTCGTAAGACTGATTTGTTCCTATTTGCAAGTAGTGTACAATGAATCAGTATAGCTATGTTGCTATATTTATTCTAGTCTTTACTGATACCACTATATCACATGATACTTTCCAGTGTTACAGTAGATGTTCACAATGTATGAATACATTATTTAATCAGTCAGTTTGTGTGCATAATGTACGGCCAGGAGCTAACCAGCTCTTTGTTTCATTTCCAACACCAAATATAAATGTAATGTAATAGCAAAGTCACAGCTGGAATATTCTGGTCGCAGGTTGGGCTGCTACTCATGTAAATGGTTTCCATGCTAATTGGCAGGTCCACCGTGCTTCATGTCTCGAATGTAAAGCGGTCACATGCGCAATGCGAGGTCAGGCTAACGTCAGAGCCACAAGACACTGTGACTCGACACACCCATTAATCCGCTCTGAAATGTAGGCCACGTCAATTCCCATGGACCCTGCTTCTACAACCCCCCGGTCCCTCAAACCACTTTTGTTTTTGTTTCTATCTGCCTGGAGTGAATATCTGTTGAAATGTTTTGCCTTTTCAATTGCCCCGAAACACTGAGTACAGTACTGTATGTACAGTAGGGTTTGCTGCTGCTGATCAAATACTTATCATCAAACCGTACAAACTGTACTTCTGTGCTGTTATTTGCTAAAAGCGCTTGTTCCCTTCAGCGCACTTCCTTACAAATATAACTGAAAAAGAAAGAATGCACAAATATTTGTATTGAGTTTTTTACTACATGCATGGTTGTAAGCCACCATTACACACACCAATATTGGTGTGCGCTTGTGAAAATGCATTTGCTGAATGGCTTATGTTTGAGTGTCTGTCCTGTGTGTGGGCGTATCGTTTGAAGCCAAGGGCCGGGGTATGATCAGCACAGAAGCATCATCTGCTCTGCTTTGTTTGGAGTTGAGTTAATAAGCTGTGTCCACTTGCTTGTTATTCCCAGAGCTCCATGGAGTCCCCGAATCTGGAGTTTGAGTACGGGGACTCAGACAGCATGCCCGCAGAGCTTTCAGGTACGACCATCTCTCTTGGAGAGATTTGCGTTTTGGTTTGGTGCCTTCTCTCTCTCTCTCTCTCTCTCTCTCTCTCTCTCTCTCTCTCTCTCTCTCTCTGTCTGTCTCTGTTTGTCTGTCCTTCTTGTTTATCGTAATCGTGCGGTGTCTTGTATCTGTCCTTAGAGCTTTATAGTTACACAGAGGAACCAGACTTTGCCCTCAACAGAGACTACTTTGAGGAGGACTTCAGGAGCCACGGTACGGTCTGTGCATGCCTGTGATATGAGAGAGAGAGAGAGAGAGAGAGAGAGAGAGAGAGAGAGATTTTTATATATATATATATATATATATATATATATATATAGAGAGAGAGAGAATTCGCCAAGGTTCCTTGCTGTCACTGACTCACAGGGAAAATGTATGTGAGAGGGAGAAGGGGGAAACGGGGACACACATCTTGCCACACTGTTCTCTGCAGCACCTTTGCTCCGTGTTATGCAGAAAAACCTGCACAGTATCTGCTGCAAAGGTAGGAACTATCCACCTCTCAGAAAGACCTTGAGATGTGCATATGCTGGTATGAACACACTGAAAGAAGTGTGACTTTGTTGAGACGCAATCTCACACTGACTAACAACAGCATTGGTTGATCCATGGGCTTCACTTACAACACAGGAGAGTACCAGAATGAAGCTTAAATGTTTCAGTCAAGTTCTTGAAAATTCTAGTATCTAGTATTTAAGAACTTTTTTAGGAAAATATTCATGTTCTATTATTATAGTGCAATGTAACATAACGTGCAATAGCATCCTATAGTGTTTTTTGAGCTGTAAACTAAATTAGACTGCACTGTGATAAGACACATACACGCTGGTGTTAAAGGAGTCATTTCATGCACGATAACAAGCAAAACTCTCGAAAAACTGTCAGATTTCAGTGATTGTTGCTTTAAATTTAACAAGCCACTGCCCACCCCACCTCAACTTCCACGTACTGTATCTGTGCTGACGTGAAGGAACATAGTTTTTTCGATTTTTAACCACACATGGTTTATTTTCAGCAGTGTTTTCAAGGTGTTAATATTGCTCAATAATTCAACATCTGCCAATGTTGAACATTAAACTTTCACGTGCGGTTTGTGTACTGGCGATCAACATCAGGTCCTTGCCTTGTACAGTATACTACATAGCTGGCCATATCCTAATAGGGGCGTTGCCAAACCAACTGTGTGCAGTTATCTTGGTTTTCATGGAATAGGTTAGATACATTTTTATAAAAATGTTACTTTTATGGTCTGAGAACGCCTCTACACGTCAATTCTGTTAAAACGCGGCCTTGACTTTGCTTGTTTCCAACAGTGCTCCTCGCTGACTTGTGCTTCATCAAACTAAGATGTTAATGGAGAGCCTCTCGCTTCACTCAGCTCGTTGACTACGTTTGCATTGTTCAATGTTGTGCAGTGGGTGGAGTCAGGGTCAGAGCTAGGGGTGGAGGCCCAGAGCTAGGGGTGGATGCTCAGAGCTGGGGGTGGAGTCAGGGTCAGAGCTAGGGGTGGAGGCTCAGAGCTGGGGGTGGAGTCAGGCCCAGAGCTAATGTTCTGCTCTTTAATATCTTAACATGAACAAACACTGTACATACTGTATGTACAGCTTGCCAAGGAACTGCATGTTTGGAAATCCAGACTCTATTCTAAACTCAAGTTTATCTGATTTTCATTGTTTAATACATGAACAACTGAGGTGTTGTTTACAAGATGACAGATTAAATGTATAATTAATCTACAGTATATGCTTTATTCAATTGCATTATTTAATAATAGTCTCATGACCAATGAAATTATTGTTTTTCACTGAATAGTCTGAAAATAGGCTTGTTTCAATATTTAATGAAGTTATTTAAATAATTGAGAACAGGATCTTCATTTGGTTCTACAATTCACGACGGAGTGCTAAAACTGGATGGATTCATGCTTTTGTTTCACAGAGACACACGCACACGCACACACACACACGCTCACGTGTGTGTGTGTGCGTGTGAATGAGGTACAACAACAGCAGGATTTTATGTAACCTTCCCTGCCTGTTTTCCTGAGATAAAGCAACCGCCTATCACATCACATCACAGCCGCATGCAGGAGTAGTGTGCGTACACGTGTGCACGTGTGTGTCAGGGCCTTGACAGGATGATTATCAGTGTTTTAAATATATCTGTCTCTTCTCACAATGTCCCAGTCTGTCCCCCCCCCCCCGCCCCACACACACACACACACACCTTCCAGGGTGTCAGCGCTTCCATCAGCTTAAACCACTTGTTGTTATTTGGGGCGCGCCTCATCTCGATGCACAGCTTACGGCGGGCAGAGTGAAGGGGTTTAAAGGTGTAGTCAGCGATTTTAAGAGAATACACCTTTTTCTTCCCACCTAAATTGTCAAGATTCGGGCTGAGGAGGGACGTAGCAGGGGCAGGAGACGGCATGTAAAAATAAGGCAGAGTTTTAATAATGACAGGCAGGTGAATCATACAACCGTTCGTGCTGGTTGTAGAGCTAGCAACACTGGCTAGCTGGTCGTAGCTTGCTTGCGGCAGGCGAGGCCGTCGTGGGGACTGGGGAGCGATGAGTAGAGAAACGACGGAGAAGCTGTCAGGCGAGTGGAGAGTATCGCTGGTACGTGTATCCGTGCGGAAAACAACAAACTGGCAATTTGTGCCAGGGCGGAAAGCTTCTTAAATCTCCGCCCAGGAAGCGGAGCGGAGGCAACTGCATGTGTGGTGCATTAGGTGGCCGATGACCTGGTGGCGGCGCTGTCCGGTGCTGAAGCCACAGCCTGGTGCTGTCTAGTGCTGGAGCGGCTGCGAATCGTGGCAAAATTTCAGCAGTTATACAGTATATACTTGCTCCTGAGGGAGCTCCTGACCGTACTATGGCATAGGAGGGAGAGATGTTGTGGGTTTGATTGAGTTTAATCATTAACAACAAACATCTCAGGGATAGTTGACTTCACCTTTAAGGCCACAGTGAGCAAAGCATATTTGGAGCACAACCAGCGCTACCCATCAGTAGCGATTGTGACTGACGGACATGCACAGCGGTGCATTCTGATTGGTTAATCTGTCGCGGTAGGACATACGTGTGTGAGGGAGATTAAAGGTACAGTAAGTAATTCTCAGAAGCTCCGCCCTACACATTTTATAAGCATTGATAAAGCTAGGATATTGTTGTTGTGTGCGGTCTGCACCACTTTGTTTGTGTTCCTATTTACAGGTACATTTTTCAGCACGCACAGAGAACAGCAAACTAGCGGACTGCAAGGAGACATTTAATGAATTTGACAAAACGTGTATTACTTTCTCTGACTATATCTATTTAAAGTGGTGTGGAGGGTAAAATGACTGGTCTCCTCCCTGCAGCCAGAGGCAGACGATGGATTGAGTTGACCCTGGAGGAGCAGAAGACTTATGTGATGACACTTCTGGATGCTCTGGAGGTCACAGACAAGGACAAGAGGCTGAAGGTTGCCAGGACAATCCTCTATCTGGCACAGGGTAACTATGTCCAGTCAGCAAACAACTCTATATATAATATAATATAAATAGCATAACTAAATTAGAAGGCAGACCAATATTGATCTAAATAACTACAGAAATGTAAAAACAAGTCAAACATATGGTAAATATTTTGAAAGACAATTACAATATATTTTAATTAGATAATTATAATGTCAATGCTTTAATTAGCTTTTACATGTTGTGTTTACGGTGTATATATATTCAATCCAATTTGTAAACAAGCATGTATAAACTAGTTTGTGTCCTGTGTGCTCCCAGGCGTGTTTGACGAGTGCGACACAAACGTAGACGTCCTCCACTGGTCCCGGCACAACGTCTTCCTGCTCTACGACATGGGCATCTTCACGGCTCTGCTGGAACTGCTCAGCATGGAGATAGAGTGAGTGAGGTTTGGTTCCATCACGAGTCACCATTGGGAGGGAATTCGCTCCTGAAGACAAACTCAATTCAACTGCAAACACATTTGTTAATGTTAATGTACCTAAAATAAACTTCAATGCAGGTGTCTTGTCAATATGAGCAATAAGGAGCAATCATGCAACACAAATTCATATACATGTAATGCCGAATGAATGTGTTTCATCCAAATAAATATGTATACCGACCTTGTGTTTGTTCACAGTAACAGTCAGGCCTGCAGTAGTGCGGTCAGAAAACCAGCAATCTCTCTTGCCGACAGCACAGAACTCAGGTGGGACCAGGCATATGTACGCTCTGTTCTGTAGTGTACTCTTTACATTCAGGCAGACCCTGCCAGCCCCCTCTGTAAGTACTGGAACAGCAAGGCTAATGCCTTTTGATTGGATGCTGCAACACACTCAAGACAATGGATGGTTTGAGATCAAAAGGTGTGCTTTTTATTTCCTGGTAGTTTACCCAATCAATCACAGAGGTAACAAGAAAGACCTGTCCTGTCACATGATCCAATACTGTGCTTCTACTCAACGGAACATGTGGGTGGTCTGATACAAAGGCGTTAATATGTTTGCCACATCTAGATTAAATACAAGCTGACATTTGACTTCAGTGAACAGCAAAAACAAAGGGATTTGCCTTGCTGTTCCAATTGCAAGGGACTCTATGTACCAATAAAGGCCTGGACACCAGCGATCCGCTCGCCGCTCATCGTTCTGTAGCTGAAAATTGGCTGCTTGTTTACATTCCAAGCTTTGGCAGCTTAATATCCCTCTCGTAAATTTCCCACTCGAAATGTGTCAGTCAAGGATATCTTTAGGATATCTCGTTGGTAGTCGCCTCAATCGCTGAATCTAATTGACAAAGTGTCATTGTCACTGATGCTACATCGCTGCTAGCCGCTTGCAATTTGTCCAGGGCTTTAGGCTTTCGGTTGGTACACTGAATCTGTGATTGTATTGCCGTATCATTTCTACTTCTCTGCTTTATGTCAAAAGCCACTTTTAACATGAAAGACATGCAGGTGTCTTGTGCAGTAGTCAGGCATACACCGCATGTTGTAACACAGGCGGACATCAAGCAGCTGGTGCTACAATCTGGGATTTGTCTGTCTTTGTTCTCTACTGTTAGCTTACAAAATCATTTTTATTTATCTATCTGCTTCTTGCTTAATGGATTTTATTTTAATGCTGAATAAATGAAACCCCCCCGTCACACTCTAGTACGCCAACACACACACACACAGAACTATCTTTCTCCTGGGTGAATGCTTTTCAGATAATTACAGGCTAGGACAGTAGCTCTTTACTGTAAGGGTAATTGCTGATAGAAAATGTAAATCTATTATCAGTGTTTATTAGCGCTGCAAACACAGTCTGTCTTTCCATCTGGTGTTTGCTATGTGGCTAAGGCACTAGCAGCCCTAACTGCCTCGCCTCTGTTAAGATGATACGGTGTGTGTCTCGATCAAGCACGTAAAGCTGGGTGGTAATCACGAATACTAGGTTGCTAGGAATGCTAGGAATGCTGGGGTGTACAGGAGGTGGTTTAAGGTGACTTGACATAATGCAAAGCAATTATGTCACTACACAACCCTGAAACCCATTAACCACCCTCAGTATTAACACAACTCTGATAAGACAACTCATAATTGCATGATTACCTCTATTGTCAACCGGATAGCATGCCATAATATCCATCGGCTCCAGTGGCTTGCAAAGAGTTAAATATTACACACCCAACGTCAGTGTAGATACAAAAAATGCTTCCCACACATATACACCTAAATCTAATGTAATACATATATAAGTTAACAAATTATTAAACACACACGCATATATTGCTCCTCAATGTTTGTTGAAAAATAATCTGGAAAAAAAATCTTATTTTTTGCTAGCAGGCTGGGCACTTTTAGAGCCATTTAGCTATTACTATTTACTAATTACTCAGACAATGGTGGGTATGCCGTTAACGATAACTGACTACACACACATTAATTGCTCCTAGTGCTTGATAAAATGTGATATTGCGATAACGATACTGAGTCAATATATTGTGCACCCCTATCCTCAAACCTAAAGTGCTACGCGTGTCAGCACATAGAGCAAACGTTGGTGCTCTGAGCCATGTCAGATGAAACGGCAGGCACGCTTGCGTTGCGTTACAAAAAAATGAGGACAACACATTTTGCTACGCATACAACTCTCCTTGCATAGCTCGATGCGTTCACATCCGACTATGAACCAGCCCTAACTGACTTCACTCACACATGTATGGCTCCTCTGTGCTGTGTTTGGTCTCCTCGCAGGGTACTCCTGAGCATCATGTATCTCATGGTGGAGATAATCCGAGTGGAGACAGAAGATGACCGTCCGGAGTGGGAGACGTCCAGAGAAGCGTTTAAGACTGAGCTAGGTGTGGACGTGTTTGTCTATGTTTCATCAGGGTGCTTTGTATTGATTTTATGATGCCACATTTATTTATTTCAAGGGAATTTTATTTCATAATGCCTCCATTTGCCTCCATTTGAGACATGCATTTGATGAACGGCAAGTAATGGCAATCCTCAGCTTATTACCGACGATTGAAGCGTTTAGCTAGCAAGCAAACATACACCCACTCACTTCCCGTCCAGGCTCCCCGCTCTACAGCGGCGAGCCATTTGCGTTGCTGCTCTTCACCATGGTGACCAAGTTCTGTAGCATGAGTGCACCCCACTTCCCCATGAAGAAGGTCCTGCTCCTGCTCTGGAAGTCCGTACTGGTCAGTACAGGCATGTTAACCGCCAATACCACAGTAATGGTGACTGTTGGTATTGTTGTTGTTATTATTGCTGCTGTGTCCGACCGTGCAGTTCACCCTGGGCGGCTTCGAGGAGCTCCAGCGGCTGAAGGTGCGAGGCCGTGAGCGCCTGAGTCTGACCCCCCTGCCAGAGGACAGCATCCATGTGGTCCGGGCCATGAGGGCCGCCTCCCCGCCGGCCTCCGCCATGGAGCTCATTGAGCAGCAACAGCAGCAGAGGAGGGGCAGGCGTAGCCGCAGGGTACCCCCCATACACACATACACACATACACACACACACACACACACACACACACACACACACACACACACACAGTCGCAGGGTACCCCCCATACACACACACACACACACACACACACACACACACACACAGCCG
>JAODLL010036428.1:0-18626 GCA_026546735.1 Forbesichthys agassizii | reverse complement strand
AGAGAGAGAGAGAGAGAGAGAGCGAGAGAGAGAGTGTCCGTGTGTGCACGCGCACGTGCACACCTGTGCGTGCGTGTGTAAGTTACTGTGCATTGAAAGGAAATAAGCTTGAACTTGAGGTGAATTATCTTGAACAAACAGTACACTGACTGTTCAAATGCAGCAGTGTTTGTTTAAATAATACTATTATTATGCAGAATATTATAGCAACCTCCAGCAATGCAAGCCCTTTCTGACATATGAGCCTACCCCTAGTGCTGCAATATGCATTATATGTATACATTTGTTTACTAAATTCTGTCTCCATGTTGACATGAGAGTCTCTCTCCCAGCTCACCTTGAAGTTGTGTAGGAGAGGCGAATACAGCCATGGGCCATAGTAGAGACTTGACAAGTATGTGGGAGAAGCATAAAGCATTGTCTCTCTATGTGAAGCCTTGGTTCAAAGCTGCCAGAGGGACTCTGCCTCTACATAATGAATCACACAAGAGCAGCCCCCTCTGTGCTCATTGTTCATACTTACAATTAATCTAGAATGATTTCCGAGGCACCTTAGTAGGACAATAGGCCATCCAAACAGGCTGGCGTTGGAAGTGACACTATGCATATGGATATCACATTTCTAATGCAAATCAGATGCTGGTCATCTTGGATTATCATTTGTTGTGCTACATATTATGGAATATTGAAAACATGTCATATTTGGATATCCTTGGCTAGGTTGGCTAATGTGCACCTCCATGTTAAATTGAAGTAATAAAACAAATACAACAGAAAATCATCAAATCATTTCAGCACTGAACAATACAACTTAATATTTCATATTTCCACATACTTCAGTATGGATTTCATATTTCCCCACCACTCCTTAGGCGTCAACTGGGCCGTTTGATGCAACTGGCAGGTTGCCAGTGCGAGACGGAGTAGCATTATGCATCATTGATGTTGATGTAAAGGCAATGCATCAACACCAGTGCTCCTGTAGTTTATTTGAGAACAGCAGGGGCTTGCAGCAGCAGCCCGTGGTATTGCCGCATTGTGTTGCTGTAGTTTTCTTTTGTCTTCCACCCAGGCCCTGTGGTTCCTCATGGGAAACAGTGGTGCAACACACACACACACAGAGATGATGATCTACAGCTAGGTGCTGCTGAGGAGCCTTCTCAGCAGTATGCAGCTTGCCTGGATAGCACAGTATATCTGTATATCTGTTGGTATCATCATGACTATTCCTCAGGACAAGCTTTGAACATATGCAGTTGAAGTGGTCTATCTTCTACACTCTGCCCCCTCTTACCGATACACAAGCACTACTCCTTTAACATGTTCAACCTTGATATGTTAACATCTTGATATTTTCACTTAATTTTTCGCAAAAGAAACAGAATTGATTTTTGCTTCCATCATACGTTTTGTGAATATTCTGAGGAGGCCAGAACATAATGTTATCAAAGGACTGTAAAATGTAGTCTGGTGGAGTTTAATTTATATTGGAAAGAAAAAGCTGTTATGCAATTGCCCAAAACTCCTGGAAGGCATTTTGTTAGTGGTTTTGGTACTTATTTAATTAATTTAGAGATAGGGTATTCTATGTTTTTATTCCTACACACAGTTTAGCTACTGCTAGCAATGTGTGTAATGTGTTAAATTCTATTTAATTGTTCAAATGTGTTAAATGTATATATTGAATGTATATCTTAATTTCGGCCCATTGAGAGTTTGGCAAGAGCTCATGCAATAAAGTGGATCCTATCTGCCCCCGGAAGCCTCCAGGAGATCACACAGAAAAACAGACCCGCTGTCTCTCATTGAAGCCTGTATAGCGAACATTTCTTTCGTGTAATTCAAAAGCATCTCTTTAAGAGCCACCAGCTGATACCTAACAACTTACTCTGCAGTATACCTACCAATCATCTACTGTATGTCAGAAACACATTCCTTCATGGAATTACACACAATTTGACAGAATATTAATTATAGTGTGCTAGAGGTAAACGCACTGTGAGTTAATTACCTCACCTGCTCCTACTGGAAGATTCACACTTTTGTGTTGGGGTTTTATTCAAATTTTGATTTTGATTGACTTTTAAAGGATTCCCTGGTGATATTTTTGAGACTGTCAATAAATCAGAAATACATTTCTAAAATTCACACACACTGCCACCCTTTCTAACAAGTTAACTTATGACGAGGTTCAATTATTACTGTTGTCACAAATGTGGAAGCATTTGAAAATGTAGGAGTGGGTTAACAGGATCACCTTTGTCTAAGGGGAAGATAAAAAGAGAACAGAATATTTGTTTGAAACCAGGATAGGGGTTGCTACTTAGCCTTGGCTGTAAAACCTATATGCAAAACATCTGTTCCAGTTTATTGTTACCTGTGTACAAGTAACATTTTACAATGTCTCTTGTGTTGTTCCTGCCAAATGCATAAATAAAAAATAATTTAAATACAAAATATACATACATATACATTAAATATAAATAAATAAATAAGATACATTTAAGCATGGGACGATATGAAAAATTATTATCACGATTATCCTGGCCAAAATAATTGCAATAGACAATATTATCGTGCATATTATAATATTGTTATTTCACTTACTATCACTTTTCTTTAAATTTGTTAAATAAACTATTTTTATTATGATGACATACTGTATTTTTTTGAATGATTTATACTCATTTAAAGCCAATATTTCAACAAATCCAATTGATCTTTTCTATGTGGGGTACACAATGGGCAAGCCGAGCCTTCAGCCGTGTGATTGACTAGAAAGATGTAGGCTAATAAATACATTATTAAATCAATACAATTGATCTGAGGATATTCACGATAATCACGATAATCACCACGATACGATTATCATCAGTATTTTTATCGCGATAAACGATAATATAATATGTCGTCGTATAAGTAGTTTGAGTTCACAATGTGTTGAATCAAAATGATGTTCCTTCAAGCTGCAAAGCATGGAATGCCTGTTTGACATGCTGAATACGATTAAGGATACATTTACATTTAAAGAACGAGTGCATTTTGCTATCTGCCACGGAGGTGTTTACATTTTTTATTATTTAAACGTGTTATTGGAAAGTATACCGCCCAATCTTAGATATCAGTGAACCAACAGACTGTGGTTCATACAAAGGCAATGTAAACAGAGCTACACAACCAGAGAGACAGCATTCACACTGCTGACAACTGACAACATGCGACATTCTCCTCCTCTACCCATTGACAGCAGATGGCTTACAGAGTGACACTTGTCAGCAGGGGTCTTATTTATATGCTGAAATATACAATTATCTGGAAATGGAAACGAGAAGAGTAACACACTTTAACGACACCAGCAGAGAAGCACATTATATAAACGACAAAAATCCTCTCTGGATAACTGCAAAAGCATGTGCTGCTTTTAATCAACTCGGCTTCAGCTATGGTGAATTATACCATCTCCATGTGGGTCTATCATGAAAATGCTAAACAATTGTCCATGCCTGTAGAAGGTTTATTGTTGTATTATCTGCTTCCATATTTGGTCACATGCATATTCATATGCTCTGCAAAACAGCCACTAGACAAGTGCGACTTAGGTTTAGGCATCGCCTGGCTGGAATGTTTTCCAAAGAGAAGAGTAGCTGGCCTGGCATTTGGCTCGCATTCCTGGCTAGCAGGCCATCTGCCACATCATTTGCCTTTTTTCACTCTTTTATGAGCTGCTCCGTAAAGAAGCCGTTGAATGTTTCATTTTCTTTTCACTGTTGCCCATCTCCATATGTCTGTCTCAAGCCATTAGGCCTACATTCTGGGATATACGAGATAGCGTATCCTCTTAAATAGCAACAATTCATCATCGTGGCTTAGCAGGGAACGCACAAAAACTCAGTCTATGCGGCGTATAATATCAGCGTACCTTCACGTGAACACTGTTAAAGAAAACTAAATGGAACTCATAAGTGAAACTCATAGCATACCCTCACATTTGCATGTGGTCTGTCCGTGTGTGTGTGTGTGATTGCAGTGTCCACTGTGACTTCATGGTGCTGTGGTAATGTTAGAGCCAGTGCTTGCGTGTTTACATCATATACATTGTGCGTAGATAGCTGGTGTGCGTTGTCTACGCAACAACATACCATGTAGAATGGTTTGTCGTGGCACAATATGGCTTGTGTCGCATGTGTTCTGTCTGCCAATCTCATTATTTAAGACATGCATTTGGTTAATTAAATAGTAAAGCAGATATCTCTACCTCAATAGCCTATATGTTGCCATCTAGGTGGTAGGCTAGTGGTGACGAGAAAAACTCAAACAAGAAATTGTAGGCTACAATGTGACAAGCTATATATAGTAAGCGATTGCACTGTAAAATTCATCATAGGCTATCTCATTGGTCTGCTGGCTGCCTGTGCTTTGTACTGGATAAAATCTGGTGTTTCTTCACAGCCCTGGCTCTGATAATAGTAACACAAACAAAGTGGTGCAGATCGCACCACACAACAATATCCTAGCCTTTGCAATGTGTTTTCAGTGTGTGGTGGGCAGAGCTTATGACGGAAGGGAGAGGTGATTTTGTTTTAACCGACAAGCTTTCTGTAGATTTACTTAGATACCGTTAATTGGCTTATTGATTGATTCATTTACCTGTGCAGCACCCAGGGACAAACTCCAGGTGTCGCTGGTCAATGGCACTGACTGGAGGGAGTTAACCTAACATGTTTTTTGGAAAGACACGTGAAGAACATGCAAACTCCACACTCCACACCCGGGACCTTCTTGCTGTGAGGCCACAGTGCTATCCACTGGGCCTCTGTGTTGCCCAGCCAAGTTGAGATAGGAGTCTGAAGAGAGAATTAGGAGATTAGAGTAATTGCAGGATTAGTCTTCAGGTTTGAATTATTTCAATGTAAATGTAAAAGCGCAGAAAAGCAGCCCTCCTTCTCTCCCCTTCACCAGCTCTCTCCACACCATGTGTCTCTTGCTGATTGCGTCCTCCGGCTAGTACCCGCTCTGCCAAGTGACTACGGGCTCCATTGAATAACATGCATTTCTATCAGAACAGCCAAATGCATCCAACACGCGGTTGCTAAAAAAAAACAGGTTATTTTAAAAGGTTTGGACTGAATCCTTTGCGTTTCACATTTACTGTAGGCTGATTATGCATCGTTGGATTTACTTTGCAGTTACACTCACCCGCTCACGCACGCACGAACAGACAGCTTCATACTGCCAACGGTAGCAGTCTGAGCTCATTTTAGGTCCAGCAGTGAGCATGTAAATATCAGGAGCCTCTTACCCCACTCATTCAGTTTTCACCTTCTGCTCATTTGCCCACGCATACCGCTTGCTCTCAGAAGCGTGTCATTAGCTTGCTTTATTGCGAGATACTCCCTGCAATAATATACACTATCACTTTTTTTTAGCCGAGCTTCAGTTGTCTGGGGAAGGACAAGCTTGAACAAATGAGATGCTAATGTATTGCTATTCCAAATCAACGTGGTATTTTATGCTCATGCAAGTCATCCCATGTGTCAGCAGAAAACAAGGTCAAACTAAAAATAACTGTTGCTGACTATATCAACATGGGTGACAGAAACAATGAAATATTGTCCTGTTAACACGGTATGTGGTCTAATTGTTAGGTGAGAGGGGGATGTTATATTCTTCATTCTTGATGTGTAATTTGGAAATAGAAGATGATTGAAGTATAAAGCTTGAATTCAACTTAGAAACACAAGGTTGGACAGAACTTACCCCATCCTCTGTAGAGTTGCCATCAGTTCAGCAGATACTTGACGGAGGGACTTTAGGGAGATACTGTATTTCAAGGTTAGCGTGACATCTGTCCAGTGATTATCAGTACAGCTACAACGATGACTCAGATGAGAAATCTACCAAACCCTGACTGGTAACGATGAGATTTTCTTACCTCTCCATTTTAAAGGATAAATATTCTGTTTGTTGTAGGGGACACCTCTCAACTTCAGTCATCACACCCCGATTGCATTCCTATAGAGAATGAATGCATGGTCCTGCAAACTCCCTTACAAATCCATAGCCAAACAAATGATAAAACTGTAATAACCCCCGCCTCCTAATATTCAAACCTCAACTGTGTGATGATTCTATTTCAGCTCAGTGGTACAGTGCAGAATATAGTGTATACTACCGGCTATCACCCACTAAGGTTCCCACATCTTATATTCATATCAAGGTTTCAGATAGGGATGCCTGTTCCGAGCATCTAAAGCCAACAGCATATATTGCACAGGTTCTGCCACAGTGACAGAGCTGTCACTGCCAACCTCAGGAGCGTTCAGATGACATGGCATCAGTCCCAGCAGTGTCTTTGCACAAGTCTGTGCTGAATGCCAGCTATGGGATTGAGCTGATGAAGCAACATTCTCTAATTAGTGGCAAAGTTGAATCCCTTATTGATTTCTTATGTACGACCTGTCGGTTGGAGGTGGCTGTGGTGTTGGTCTTTTGGGGTAATGCTTAAGAAAACGAACATGTCAGCTTTCTCTGCAGATTTGTGCCAAACATTTAATCTGTCGTGAAACTTTCATTTAGAGCAAAGCGGATATGTCCATTGCCTGAAAACAACTATTCAATTTGTCTGAAGGATAATAAGATAGAATGTCCCTCCTGGCCACTACTTAAAGATTAGTGGCTTCAATTCAGCATTACCAATGGCAACTCAACAGAGGCTCTGTTTCGCGATGTTTCAGCAGTGTAGTGTGTGAAAGCCCCATGGGATCAACATGATTTAAGATGGGTAGACTTTATCTTAAATAAATTCAGTACCAAAAGATAGATTTGAGAGAAAGATTTAATAGAAGAGTCAAAGAGGGAAAAATAGATGAAGGGAGTAGCCAAAAAAATTAAGTGAAAAATTATGAAATAAACTGGAAAAAAGCATAAAAGCAGCTGTCCATACGGTAACAGATGTAGCCACATGAACCTGTATACAGGTGGAACATTTAGAATTATGCCATACGTGGAGACACTGGAGGCATTCATTAAAATAACTTCTCAAGGGGAACTGTCTTTATGATGTTTATTGAAATTGTCATCTGACATTGTAAAAGGACTAGTGCAAACTTCACAACAATTGCATGCTCATGTGTTTAATTAGCAATGCAATGTGATAATACATTATAATTTATACGTGCATTCGTCCATATTGTTGAAATAACATCATAGTAAACTCAAGCAAACTAAGCTTTAGAACATTGGCAGTGTTGGAGTGTTTGCAAATATATAAAAATATATTGGCTTTGAAGAATGGCTGTCAAGATATGCCAGCTTCATGCTTTAAGTGTTTGTATTTATTTTATTTTAAAATTAAATATAAACATTTGCATGAAGCTGGCATATCTTGTTATATGCCTAATAATATAACACAAAAAAACCCCATTTAGGTTACATTTTGAAAAGGTAAAAAAAAAACCTTGAAGTAAAATGTTAATATTGATGAGGAACTATATTCTAGATCAGTAATACAAGAGATTTCACGATTATCAACTGTCAGCTATCTCAAATGTAGTTTTAGTGACACTTTGTTGCCTTTTGCCATCTTTTAAAGTAAGTCAAAACCGCCTTTGCGATCAGACAAAATTATGTCCCTTACAATGTTTATTTGAAAATACAAAAATTATAATGTCGAACGCACGGTCAAAAAACTGTGTTGCTTCTATAGAGTCTGACTCCAAACTAACAAAAATCACATCTAAATCCAGGTTACAGCAACATAATAATTACTGGACATAGTGAAAAAAACTGAAGTGTATCATTATCTATTACTACATTTGAGTCATTTTAAGCCAAATTAATTGTAAGGAAATGTCCATAATCATTTAAACTTAAGTTAAACCAACTTTCCTATATTGGCTCTTACAGTAGTTAAAGTTAGTTTAATTGAGTTGAATCATCCGTTTAATTAAACAGCAGCTAGTTTGATAAATGAAGACATTGTGCTGGCACACAAGAGAATATAAATAACTGATGCTGTCCAGAAGTGTACGACTTTAATTTAGTTATTAATCAATTATTACAGATAAGGAGCAGCGACGGAAAGCTCAAGGATGCTTACAGGTAGGCCTGGCTGGTTGGGTATCAAACCCATACCCTTTCGGGTGGGAGTTGATCAACCTGTTAATTCTAATAAAACAATTGACTACAGCCCTGCTAGATGTTTTCAATCGCTAACACATGTGCACTTTATTTTCCAAATTTCCAGGCTGGAGTGTAGAGCTGGAACCTTCTTTCCCTGGCAGGCATGTCTTTAAAACAGATGAGCGTGTCGGTGAGGATGCGTTCCAGCTTGCAGCTGGAGAAGTGAGTGTGGCGAGAGCTCCCTAGGCGTTGTACTTTTTCAGCAGGTCAGATTGCCAGTGCCTCTTGCGATCAGGGAACACTTTGGGCACCCGGATCTTCTTGAAGTCCTCGATGCACTTCTTTAAGTCATCCTCCAGCATCTTCCTCTCCTCATTGTGTTCCTCCACGCTGAGCGGAGGGCCGCCGTTCTCTTGGGCGACGGGGCGGGGCACCGTCTTCAGGGTCAGGGTGGCGGGCCACTGGGGGCCTTCGTGCGGGGCTGGAGGCGCTAGGAGGTGAGAGTGGGATGCAGGTTTGAATGGGGGGAGGCCCGAGCGGGGGGCCAGGGGTTGTGGGGGTGAGGGTGACAGGGCGGGGCTTTCTGGAGGTGGAGGTGGGGGCGGGGGAGGGATGGGAGAGGTTGGAGGAGGAGTGGGGGGAGGATGAGAGCCCAGCGATGGCTGGGTTTGTACGTGCCGGGGTTTGACGACAGGGGAGTGCGTTTCCGGAAGGCTCTGAGTTCTGCTCTTGGACGGGTCTACTGGAAGGGTGCCAGCGGATACAGCGGCAGGCTTAGGAGGAACCGGTTCACTAGACTCTGGGGGGTCAGAGGTCAGCGACACAGGAAGCGCAGATGGGCTACCTGTATTGAAACAACAGCAAATCACGTTTCATTAATATATAATTCCACCGTGTAGAATAAGGGATAAATAAACATTTAAAGAGGATTAGGACTGTAGAGACGTGTGACGTGCTTAGAATAGAGGTATTCTGGCATCTGTTGCACTTACACATTGCACTAGTTTGGTTCATCTCGTCAAAGTGTGTCAGTTAAGGCAGCAACAGACACCTATAAGAGCTATTCTGTTGCCAGGGGTAGCCAACAAGAACCAGAACAAGAACAAAGAATGAATACTAATGGATGGACAAGAAGGGACATAAAAAGAGATAAGTAAACAAGGGAAGTTGATCTGTACTTTATTTAATTACGTGCTGTTCACATTTCTCTTTCCATGTTCAGATCGTATTATCTCTGCTGCCAAGGCAAGCCTGTGACAGAATGGAATAGAGGAGGCTGAGGTTAGGTGGGCTATTTCTCACTGGAAGTCTACCCTACATGTCATACCAGAGGCCCTTGTGATGCCAAGTCCTAGTAGCAGTGTTGTCGACATTTCTATCTCTCCTGTTAAGTTGGTGAATAATGGTGCAGAGGCCAGTTGGGGCTCAGTAAGTCACAATAAATAGGTGTGAAGCGTGGCGTTATAGCCCTCCGGGCAGTGGGCAAATGGGTCCATTATAGACCCCATATCGGTCCAATTTTCGAAAGTCATATTGGACTGACTTTTTATTACCTTCCAGCCTTCCAACGTTCTCCTTTCTGGCATTGGCTGGTCATGCTACAGCTAACCACACACTGTCACACTGCACACATGTTGGCGCGTTGTTATTATAGAGTCACAACGCTTATACACACCACCCCATAACCTCTCACGTGCACTGACACGAAGACAGGCATTCAAGTACCCGTACATACACGCGTGCACACGCACGCACACACACGCATACACAACACGGGGCTCAGGCACTCTCATGGTCGCTGTTACCCAGCTTATATAACAAGAAAAGCTGCTTGTGTCAAAACGGAGGCGGCACGCAATACAGTCCCACAGCTTTGACTCTATGGGAGACTGAATGCGTGTCTGATAGTACATTGGTGTGTGCTTGTGTGCTTGCCGTGCGTGCGCGTGTGTTTGAACGTGTGTGTCCTGAGTTTATGTATGAGAGAGAATGCGGCCTGTGTGTTTGTTCATGCATGCGTAATGTGCACGTGCGTGTGCGTGTCAGCGCGCACGCACGTGCACTGCTGTAGTCTGGGCATGCCCAGGAGTGAGAAGGAGATGAGAGGACAAAGAAATGGGAAGGAGCAGAAGGAGGCCTGTTGCATGGGAAGCTGATGGCAGAGCATTTGTGTGTGTGTGATGTGTGCAGGCGCGCGTGTTTGTGTGTGTGTGTGCGTGCGCATGCGTGTGTGTGTGATGTGTGCAGGCGCGCGTGTTTGTGTGTGCGTGTGTGTGTGTGTGTGTGCTCATGCCTATAGCGCTGGCTCTGCGTCTCAGAGGAGTGTACCATGCGGCGCGTGCACGTACACGCACGGTGCCCCGTAATTAAGACGTGTTTGAGGACGTGTTTGAGGACGTGTTTGAGGACAGCTTGGTCTCGGTGGGAGAGTGTGAGTTTAGCAGAGAAATCATCCACCGGAAGATGGGTTCGGCCACTAAGCCCGGTGAAGGACAACACACAACATGTGAGGGTGGGAAAAGCCACTTCCCTCGTCCATTACTCCAGAGACATGCGCACAACCTCCATGTTTTCGCCCTTAATCTCTCCGTGGCTCTCTCTCTGAGCTTCTCCCATCTGTTACGTGTGACACATTCTATTGCCATCATTACCGCCATTAGTCTCTCTAGAGTGTCACTGTTGCCAGGGATTAGCATCACTCTGGGAAAAAAGAAACGTCACCAACGATTCTGCTGAATTGCATTCAGGTGTAAAATTGTACCACCCTTAGCAATATTAGTTTATTGTAACATGTCACACATACGATGTCAGTTTAATTGATTGATGTTATCGTATATTAGGTAATTACATATTTGTGCCAGTGAAATGTGTCCATGTGTTGTGACCCGAAGACCCTTATTAATTTAAGGACTGACGAATAGGAGAAGGGCATCACTGCCATAGCAACAACAGAGTAGCATCATTTTCTAAGAGGGTGTGAGGCTTCACATTATGGCTTCACATTATAGCCCCCTATAGCTGCAACAGCAATACACGCTACATTGCTTTGGCAACAGCGCCTACTATTAGAGGTAAGCACCCACCATTCATCTCAGCTTTCCAACATCTGCTTTGTGAAGTGATCTGACAACAAAGTCAGACTCATTCGCAACGCACACTGACTTTGTGTTTTTTGACTGACGCCTGAAAATACATAAAAGGGGTAGGTTGGGGGGGGGGGCGTAAATAACACCGGCCCTCTGAGTCATTTTACATACTGTGGCATGAGCACACACTCCCATTTCAAACTCCCAGGGGTGTTCTGGCTACTCCCATAGTAATTATAAATCTGTCAATCATTGTCACAAAGCAGTGACTGGTAAACCGGGTGAGAATAGAAACGCTTTCAAGCTAGCAACATTATAAGCTAGGAAATTGGACAAGTAGCTTATTCCACTACCAGAGTGTCCACATACTAGTTAGTATTAGATAGTATTAGTATTAGACTGAAACCGATGGTTCTAAACCTCAATTGACCTATTGTTCCCACAAAGACGTTCACAGTTTCTTTCTACAAAGCTGTTTAGCTGTCTGACTCCTTGACTGATAAACACCTGATAAACATCCACCAATGTTCTCCTTTAAGGTCCAGATTCCCCCACTACAATCCCCAAACACACCGCTATCTGTCTATACCTGTGTCAGTCCAATTCATGCGGTAGTGACATAAGGATATTGGCTTGGCTGTCCAGATTACAGATATTCAGAGAGGATGATTAGGCCCAGGTGATGGCTGAGGTGAATGCTAGCTGGGCAGTAGCATCAACGAACATCGTTCAATTTATGTATAGTTATAATTTTAAGTAGCATTATAGTATATTCCTGAACAATTCTTAAAAACGATACACTAATAGTTACTGAATACGAGTGTCGTAATAGCCAGTACACATAAGGCCAGGATTATATCCATCTGAGAAATGTGGTAAAAAACAGCTATAGCACACAGGTAAACTCATAATTATCATTTTAACAGGCTCATTTTCTTCAGCCGTTGAACTGTAGAACAGTATATTTAAGAAAGATTCAAACAACACGTGAGTCAAGCTTTTCCAGTCTGCCTATTGGGAAGATGAATCACAACTGTACACAAGAAACACAACTGTGCTTTGCTCACTCGTATTCTTTCATTTCTAAATGTAATTTGTCACATTGTTCTTTCCATCTATGCTGTTCCCGTGATTTGATAGGCTATTAGGCTATACATGCTATAACTCAAGTGCCCTTTTGTGTTTTAAAATACCTTGTTCAAAAGCTTAAGGGTTGAGTAGGAGTTATAAACCGAGAGAGTGGGGTGATAAAGAATGTGGCTACTTGAGCATGTCTTGTGAGGCTTGAGTGATTTTCTTCCTTGTCACTGCTGGCAACAAACATCGCTCTGACATGGCGTGACAGTGGTGTTCAGGCACCAGTGTTCTGAGTTACAGCTGCGTCACGCGGCTTGAGAGAAGTATCCAATGTGGAGAGAAGGGACATGTATGCTGCAGGACATAGTGCAGTCAGGGCAAACATGTGGCTCGCTGTCCCACTATAAACTAGGGATAGTCCCGATACCGATACAGATACCGGCACTTTGGGTATTGGCCGATCCGACACCAATGTTGAATGAAGTTTTAAGTTGAACTATTTTAGGATTTAGATGCATTTTAGAAACCTGCTGCCGATAGTGTGGCCTGGGTAGGTTAGACATGCATGGCTGATGTTTGACAGTAGAATTACGCAGGTAAATTAATTTAATTGCATCAGCCCCATGGATCGGTTACATCTGTCCAATTGTCACCGATACCAATCCAGCTATTATATCGGACCGACTTCCGATCTCAGTATCGTATTGGTGCTGTCCCCATTATAAAGAACCCAACTTGAGCGGTACAACGCGACACAGACGCCTCAAGCTAAAAACCACATCAGCCACGTCGCATGAAATTGTTGCGAACGAACAGGTAGTGATGCACAGCAGGCCTACACAGGAACGCCAGCACAAGCGAGTGTTCTTTTGAGGATATGGTTACCTCGGTCACCTTGTCACCTTCCCCTGGACCAGCATCACCAACGCGCCTCCATTCCACACACATGGCAGGCAATGACGTTTCTCCCAGGCACAGCAAATGGGAGCTGTGATGCCTGGCGTCATTAGCATGGCCCTCTGCTTACTGCTGCCAGGAGAGGCTGAGTGAAGCAAACGGCTTGTTCGTTTGCTAATGCATTTTTAACTGGTCGTGAAGACGAGCGAACAGAAGCTTTAGCCAATTAGATATCAAACGGCAGAGCTCTGAACACCACCGATCTAATGTTTTCCCCAATCACTCTGTTCCATAGAGGGCAGGTGATGGGTGATTATAATAAAACATCTCCATGGCATCTTTATACTCCCAGTGTTCGTGCACAGGTGTGCGTGCACAGTTCATTGGTGTGTGCACGTGGACGTGAACGTGCTTCTGCTTTACAAACAACCGCATACTCAGCACATTTGCAAGCTTGGGTACAGCAGTCCTGACACGGCCATGTTCTGACTGGAACCCCAACGCTTACCCAGAGCGGGGCGCACATTTTGTGCACAGTCATACACAAACCCAACACCCCTCAATCCTGACCTACCACACTGCAGACGCAACGGTAAAATGTCAAAATGTCAAAAGGAATGCTGCTTGCTCACGATGACGGCGTATGACCTATTGAGCTACTGACAAATGTACTAATTGTGTGAAGGTTTCTGCTGAATATCTCAATTGTGCAGCATGCTACAGCACTAGGAAGCACAATGTAATAGCATTTAGCTTTAAACTATACAAGATACGATTATTACATTACTATAAGTGGTTAATAGTAGGAGCAAGCTAACTCTGAACATGGACAGACAACTCAAGCATGAGTAGTCTCAGGTAGAAGATGTCTCATGTAGAATCATAGGCAGGCTCATGGGCGGGACAGGTACGCCTGTTGAGGTGACAAGACAAGTCAGTACTGGCACAGACTAACAGGAAACACTGGTGTATATAGACCTATAAAGGCATGAGGAGAGCAGAGCTACGCAGAAGAGACAGTATCAACGGGCACGTGGTTCATGGAGACACAAAACACATCCAGGAAATGATTGTTGGGCAATTTGAACAGATAAATACCAAGCGTGAACCTCCGGTGCTGAGAAATGAATACAACACGGAAGTGCCAAACCCTGCAGTTCATCAAATGGCCACTTGAGGCTGGCTGCAAAAGGGATTCAATCCCCATAGACCATTACTGTTAAAATGTCTGACTTTACAGCAAAAATAAACATGTTTACAGCCTACTCATCGGTTAAAAATATATTATCCATGCATGTTCCTATTATAATGAATAGGGGGGCCTTACAGGCGGAGTGAGGTACTGCAATTATGGCGACGGTCAGTGTTCAAATACGTTCCTGAAAAATGCTATGGGTGACGTCATGGAGGGTTTGTCCATTTATACAATCTATGACAAATACACATACATAACTGCAATTCTAATAATAATTAGTAGTCACTAGTAGTCAGTATTTACAATATAATTTATAGGGTACTTCTAGTATTTGCGGCTAACATCCGGAAACTGTTTTGAGGTTCCACGAGCCGCCATTGCTGTGGGACAATGGTCCATTGGAGTGATGAGAGTTGATGCAAGTTTCTCTTCTACATGGCTCTGGAGGAGAGAGTAAAGACATGGTGGGCTAGAGCAAAGCACAAGACAGGTGAGCTATGAGGATGTGACGTCAGCAAGCATGATGAAGTGGACAAATAGAGAGTTCCAGTGCATAAACAAGCACACGGCCACAGATGGAGGCAGCCTCATTCTGGGGATAAACAGAAACACAGATATGAGCACAGGCTGCCTCTTGAGTTTTTAATGATGTGCTCAATGAAGGACGGCTGACTCACTGTCACTCTGAAGGCACAGATGTCTACTAATGAGAGTCAATACACACAGAATTGGATTTAGGATATATTACAGGTCCTACTATATCATTCGTATGTACTGACACGCACAGACACACAAGCCTTAAGTATACGAGAGGTTTTCTGAGGCTATAGGTTAATACTATTCTACATTACAGTACTACAGTACACATACAATGTTTTTCTTATGTATTTCAAATATATTTAAAGCAATTATTACTAAAATTTTTGTTTTATCTTTGACGCGATCACCATGAAAGCAGCCTGACACATTTGGTGGCATATAATATAATTAATATAATATACAGTATATGCCTCACCAACACGGTTCCCCTTTCAGCATATATGCGTATATATCAATATTTGTTTGTTGTAACACCTCTCTGCAAGTGCTGACTGCACTGTCAGGTAAGAAATAGAATCGTTGCGTGGCACAGCCAAGCGAGGCTGTTGTTTGTCAGAAGTACGTAACGTCTCACTAAATAACACAGGACATTTATTTCCTACTGACGCGCGTGGAAAATAAGATTAAACACAGAAAAACTGTTGATACTCTCCAGGCCTGCTTCTGTCAACCATCTGTCTACCTCTCTCAATTTCCAATCTCTTTCCAGTGACGTTGATCATTTCCTGCTCTGCAATATCCTGTTCTCTCTATTAGGAGAAACACTGACTTAGTTGGCTGAGGGACAATGAGCTCATTAGAGGCAATCTGGCCAGCACAGGCGTGTTGCCATGTAGGCCCAATGTGCCACTGGCTCCATGGCCAGAAAGCATGATGGTCACATCCCTGCCTTACGGTAAACTGCTGTCAGTGACAAAAAGCAGACTTATACACAAATGACTCGAAAGCTTTCAACCTTAAAACCTCAAAGTGAAAAATGTATCCTCCTATAATGTTTAATAAAAAAGAAGTCAAGGATTTAGAACAACTTAATCAACTCAATTAAATGATTCCATTGTTTTTGCATGCACAGAACATAGCATCACTTACTAAACAAAAATAAAATAAAAATAGAAGCAGAGTTTATTGTAAAATATCTTTATTATAACACTGGTTAGTTCAGCTATATCACCATGGTGACACAACTTGAGCCTGCTTCTGATCTGGCATACATGACCAGGCATACTACACCTACAAGATAAGGCCTGGCCTACGCCCCTATCACAACTGTTTTGTATACAGATGTCATTCTCACACATCTAGTGTTATATGTCGTGTCTGAGGGCCAACTGTTAATGTTTGGCTGGAGAGTGGTAAATCTCTCAGAGGACTGACCTCATTGCTCTTATGCCACCGTTTGACCGTATGTTTCTGACTTGTGCAAACAAAGGCAGGTCTTTGCTCATATGGATCTTGTTATGGAAGCAATCGAGGTACATGTCATACAAGCCACACATTGACAATAGCCTGCTTTAAATGGTATATGGAACACATCAAGATTTTAACAAGCTCAAGAAATGCTCCTTTTTTCAGTTAATGTTGGTTTTAAATCTTCAGCTGTAGACCAATACACGACAAAGACATTTACAGTTCAATCACAACTGTTTAAAACATAAAAATGCTTGAAAATGACTCACCAACATAATATAGTGAATTTGCTGGTTTCGTTTGTGTGTTTTCAAAGGGAATAATATAGGCTACTCCTAGCTAAACCTATTTAGTCCTGGATGTTATGCCAAATGTGCTTTATTTGTTTGGTTCAATTAGTGAGATTACTGTCAATAACCCACAGGTTTTGTGATCTTCTTTTACAGAGCCTGTCATATACAGTATGTCATCGTATCTATTAGGACTGTTCTTTGGTACACATCTATAGAAGGGTCAAAGAAGAAATCTAAGGGGTGATTTGGGCAAGACAGAGAGAGCAGGACAACGCCTGTGTAGATCATTTATCAGATTACATTTAGAGAACTGCTTTCTCTCATGTCAAGTAAAATGGTATAATTCACATTAATTGAAAACACAAACAAAATCATTTCCATTCTACAAATATGTTTAACTTTTCATGAAACATATTTCATATTTGAAGCAGTTGGCCGAATGACAACAGCACTTCATCACACAGTCATCCCAGCAGTTTCATAGCCAATTCTAGCAATAAAGAGCACATAGTGTATACTACTGATGTTTTACCAAAGTCAATCTTCCACCTTAGCTCAAATTATACTCTACACTACATAGTCTTTAAGTGGCAGATTCAACTCACCATTAAATAATCTCATTCTATAACATGACAATTTGGCGGTAGGATGCACCTATCCGATACCGATATCGGATATCAGTCCGATACTGACTCAAATAGCTGGATCGGATATCGGTGAGAAGGGTGTCAATCTATTTTTTCGATCTGTTAAAGGTGGTGAAGGTAAAGGTAAAGATGAAGGTGCTTTTATTGTCATATACACATTCACATACATGTAGCGAAATTTGTTTCTGCATTTTACCCATCCCTAAAGGGAGCAATGGGCAGCCCCTGTGCAGCGGCCAAGGACCAACTTCAGATAGAGGCCAGTGTCTCTCTGATAAAAATGCGTAGGCTTACTACGATGCACCAGCAGTGGTTCGGTAGATTACTACACGATGCTTTAGCAGTGCGCATGTAGACCATTTGCTGACTAGCATGGAGGGCGCTAAAACCAAGGAGTCAGCAGTTTGGAGGTATTTTGTGCAATCTACGCCAACAAGTTCGATGGCTACTTGCAATATCGGAAAAGCCAAGGTATCAAGGTGTGGTGGTAGCACTGTGAAATATGACACAACAAATTGAACCAAGCACCTCCAGAAGTATCATGCCAATTATTAATTTTACACTGATATCGGATCGATACTCGACATCAGCCGATACTCAAAGCCCAGGTATCTGTATCGGTATCGGGACTGAAAAAGTTGGATCGGTGCATCCCTAAATTTGGGTTTCTTCTTTACTGTGACTGGAATTTGATATTCTTCCTTTCAATCTGATCTTTCCTGCTGTATTCAGATGTCTTACATTTATGTTTAATTTTGAGGTATATGATGTGCAGACCAGTCCTGAGGCTAGATACTGTAATGCCCTACGCACACACATAAAGTACCCTCACTCACAGCAGAGTGTGGCTGGCTAAGGTAACATACTCTTAATAATGGCTATATTCACCTTCAGTGGGTGTTCTCATCAAATATGCAACAGTGTATTTAATGTAACTGCAATATTGAATCAAGTATTATGAATAGAAATGTTTAAAAAACACTCAATGCTGAAAACAATTAGCTCCCCTCAAATGCTAGCACATTTTTCACCAAAGGTATAGGCTACACAGAAATGGTGCGAGCCTTTCTAAATAGAGTTTCACTGTAATAATAATAAATATATATATATATATATATATATATATATATATATATATATATATGTGCAAGACAAATGTTTAAGAAGCACACTCTAATCAACCTTGTCTATCTCCCCTGCTCTCCTAGCTTGAGGGATTCAAATACTAAATGTTCTGAAGCATTTAAGCATTATTCAGTCAACACAAATGCTTGCTATTTAGGCATCTTTTCAAAGCCTGTAT
>JAODLL010036418.1:2500-22033 GCA_026546735.1 Forbesichthys agassizii | reverse complement strand
TAATATATATATATATATATATATATATATATATATGTATGTATGTATGTATGTATGTACACAATGCCTCTGGTTATTATCAATGGCTTCAGTGAGATTAATGTGGAAGCAGAAATTACAGTTTGTGTTTATATTTGCTTATGTCCTCAGAATAAAGCAAAGAGACTTGGAACAGAGACAGGCTAATGTAGACTATGAGCTCAGATGTCTGCTAAATAAACCAGGTAATTCAGTATCATCAAAAAAGTATATAAAAGCCACGATAACAGCACAAACGAACAATTACACTTAAAATGTGTGTGTCAGTGTAGTAACAAAAAAGTGTTCTTGGTTTTGCAATGTTTTATACATTCAGAGAAGGAATGGAGTCAAGGGGATCGTCTTAAAGAACGGCAATTGACGAACAAGAAGGTGACAGTCATTGAACAGAGAAACCAAATTATCAGCAGCTTGGATCAGGACAGGCAAAGGTGCACAGGAACTGCAACATTTGCACCGTTACCTTCATGATTTACCATGATAATATAATATAAGTAATATAAACTACCCTCCTATTCATCATGTATGCTGTTATTCAGGGAAAGGGAAGAAGATATTATGTTGGACGTCATTATGAACAGTAAAGGTGAGAAAATATGATGTTATAATTATAAAATAATCTGGTCCGAGGCTTTGGACCAGGACTTGTTATGACCAATTAATAACTTTCTCATTTGGGATACTAAATAGTCATGCTTGCATAATCTTTTGGATTATGCATCCCTCTTTCAGACCTCCAGAAAACGGGATGGAAAGATATCAAGAAGACAAAAGGAAATCTTAAGGCCATGGAAGTGTTTAAGGTGTTGTTCAATAAAGCAGAATTCGCCAAAGATGTTGTGGACAAGAAGAGCTGAGGTGTGAACCGAATCACATCTGTGTTGCAGGGCTGTGGTTGCAAACGGATTATCTTAAACACAGAGCACATCGTGCTTTAAAAAATGTAATTGCAATTATCAGCATGTTTTTCTTTGTGTGCATACATTGTACTTTCCCAAGTTTGTCAAGGAATAAAGTAACAGAAATCCAAAAGATAACATTTGTTTGGTAGATTTGGTTTTAACAGCAAAACGTCAGTAGGCATATATACATATATATAATATTTAGGCAGAAAATGCAGGTCCTTACTGCATTTTTGACAAAATGCTTAATTTGCTTTAATTTCTATTGCAGTATATTTATATAAACTTTTGTGATTTATTAAATTAAAATGAAAGTGAAATACATGTTTGTTTTGTGTTGTAAACTCTGGTGTTTAAAGACATGCAAATATTTACTAGTCTAGTAAAGTGCAGGATAACTGCAAAACGGAATCATTTATGAACGTTTTCGTTTGTGTCCGGGATGTTTTTAATGCAACGTTGACTTTCCTCCGGAAGCGGAAATCCCTGTCATGACGCTGATGAGGCTCCGGGAAACAACGAAGATACAGCGTGTGAAATCGTAGCAAATAAAGACCTGTTTAGGGACCTTAACATTTATAATGTCAGACAACGAAGATAAGTAAGTATACGGTGTTTTATATTGCGATTCAAAGATTAGATAGTATTGTGATAGTAAAGCGTAAGTGTGTCCATCTAATAATAAATAGTACAATCGATCGTTGAATTGCTGGTGATAACAAGTTTTTTAAACTATTTGTACGGTACGGTACATCTTGGGAATAATTATTGTTCTCTTTAAACTAGTTTTGACGATGGAGATTTTGACGACGCTGAGGAAGATGAGGGATTGGATGATCTGGAAAATGTAGAAGATGTGAGTATATTTATTGTTCTCGTTTTACTCTAAAGAGAATGTACCTTATTTAAGAGATACCCAACTAACTGCCCTGCACTATTGCCTATTCATTACGTCCTTATTGTGCTCCATCATGTAATTGATAAGACAGGTTTTAAACATTTGCATTACCCATTTCTTAACAGGAGGATCAAGAGAATGTAAAGATTCTTCCAGCAGGAGAGGGTCAACAAGCAAACCAAAAGAGAATTACAACATCATATATGACGAAATACGAGAGGGCCAGAGTTCTGGGGACACGAGCCCTCCAGATAGCGTGAGTCCATCACCTAAAATGAACATCGTCAACACATACTGTGAATGTGAATAATGTTTTAAACTGTTTGCTCTAAATGAGCGACATTGACAAGGGCCAAATTGTGATGGCTAGATGACTGGGTCAGAGAATCTCCAAAACTGCAGCTCTTGTAAAGTGTTCCCAGTCTGCAGTGGTCAGATAGTACCTATAAAAAGTGGTCCAAGGATGGAAAAGCGGCCATGGTTCATTGATGCACGTAGTGAGCGTAGGCTGGCCTGTGTGGTCCGATCCAACAGATGAGCTACTGTGGCTCAAATTGCTGAAAAAGTGAATGCTGGTTCTGATAGAAAGGTGTCAGAACACGCAGTGCATCGCAGTTTGTTATGTATGGGGCTGCGTAGCTGCAGACCAGTCAGGGTGCCCATGCTGACCCCTGTCCACTTCCGAAAGCACCTACAATTTGAGCAGGGTCCGAAATATTTTTTTTGAGTCACCGGCCAATGTGGCTGGTAGATCAAAAAATCTACACGCCAAGCATTTTTTTTTATTGGTCAAAATAATAAATTGTAATTTTCGTGTCACTTAACAGTAGCCTATTGTATTAACTATTTTTAGTATTTTATTGGGATACTAACACATCACAACTCATCACCACACCATAGTTATGTAAGCCTATCTACTCTAACACAGCCTTACTGTAGTCAACCTCGTACAACTTTTTAATCTACAAACCTCCAGTGGTTACATGAATTATTTTTTGCACTGCTCCGTCCTCTGGGGTTTTCATGTTTTGAAAGGTTGGCTTATTCCCTTTGAATATTGACACTGCACGTATTTGGCCTGACTGTATAGCGAGTGGGACTAGTTGGATACTGTATCATTCACATACGAGTGCTTTTCATGCCAAAACCAATTTCACAAGTAGAAGGTTGGTGTAACTTACATATCATTGTCACTCACAAGTATGTCTCCGTAATTTCCGGGGCAAAGACGGTGCAGTGCTTTGTTTACTAATATAAATGTAAACATGTATTTTAATCAGTAACCGTAGCCTACAAATTGTACAGAATTACAAAACCTGTAAACAGCCAGAGCCCTGCTATTTCATTTTCCTCACTGCAAGTTTAACACCTTGCTTGTCAAGTAGGCCGGCACTACTGACACAGTTAGCTACGCTTTCCGTCAGTAATTAACTTGTTTTATGATGTGTGTCCAATAGTATGTGTGCTCCTGTCATGGTGGAGTTGGAGGGAGAGACAGACCCCCTGCAAATTGCAATGAAGGAGCTAAAGTAAGTTTACATGCATCGTATTAACTAGGATATCCTTGGTTTTATTGTTTTTATACATTTTATGTCAAAAGATATTCTAGGTAGCAATATAAGATCTCTCCAGTTTATTAACGTGACATCTTTTGTCTACAGGAGCAGAAAGATCCCTATAATAATCAGACGTTACCTTCCTGATGGCAGCTATGAGGACTGGGGTTGTGATGAACTTATCATAACAGATTAAATATGTCATAACTACATATCTAATGTGTTTGGAAGCAGTCATTCTTGCCTGAGTCTGTTTTGAGCTGTAGTTCTAGAATATTGTTGTTATCACAACTGGCATTGCAACTACAATCCACAAGGGGGAAATGTAAGTCTGACATTAATTTTGTTTTATGAAATAACCATCTAATGTAATTATAGCATGTATTGTTTTGAGGAAAAGGATTTGTGTTATAGTACTGTTTTTATTGTTAATAAATGTGTTTCTATGAATGTGTCTCCTGCGGTACATAATGCATGTTGCTGTTCATGTTTGTTTTATGTCTAGATGAACCTGAAGGATTAACGGCAGGGCCTGTCATTCTTGCTAACTGCAAATCAAAACAGTGTCACTCCACTCCACTTGCGAAATGCAAGCAGATAATAGTTGAATTTGACAAAAAGTTTATTAGCTTACATTTAGCTTGCGATAGCTGACTATACCTTTTTAATAATTAGGCAAAATGCTACATTTTTGTATCATTCAGCAAAAGTTGGTTGCAACTCTTCAGCCACTTGTTGTATAACATAGTTCCTATTTTGATAAATATATAACTTTTCTCCAGTACACAGAGAAAACGGGTTCATTGAATAGAGAGTGACACAAAGTACAAGAATGCTTCTCAGCTCTTGGGTGTACACCACCAGCGTTACTGCAGGCAGTAAGGCAAAGAGGGTGTTTCATTTTTAACAATGTGTTATGATCATTTAGCCTTTGATTATAATGGCAATAGACTTTTTTTTTTTTTTTTAATGTGTGTGTGTGTGTATGTATGTATGTATATATATATATATATATATATATATATATATATAGGGTGGGGATTTTCTGAACAAATTTTTAAGCAAAGTGTCATACCTTTAACGATACATTTTGCAAACTTACACGCAGGTGAATATTTCGTGTAAGAATTTGAAAGCAATACAGAATGCTTGAGATCCTTATTGCCATAGGCGTAGATTCCATCAATATTTAGAACGAGTATTTGTCGTTGACGAAAATTACAAAATGTGTAGTAGATTTTATGTCAGATATTTAAGCCTATATCTCAAAACACGTTTTGAATATGCAGGAGGTTTAGAGCCCGACCGTATGAGCTATTGAATTAATACATTAATTAAAATTAATTGACAGTTGACATTAATATGTCACATGCATATTTACTTTCTATTCTTATTGCATTATTTTATTTTAAATCTCTTCCAAGAATTTTATATTTTGCTTAAGAGACATTTCCATCAGAAATGTGTGTATATAAATTTACCAGAATGCAGGAAGTAAAAAAAGGCTGACTACAGTACGGCTATATTAAACCCCCAGACAGCAAAAGTGCGTTTATATTTATTCAATGTACGTTGGCAGGACTGAATGTGCATCGTTTTGAAAATGTATTTCAGAGCTGAAGACAAATTCTGGAAGATAACTTGTTCATGTTGGTAGTAGAGCTGTATAGGCCTAAATGGGCAAATTTGTCAACTCTTTTTAGTCTCATTAGTAATGGGTTTTTATTTATGTCAGAGGTGTAATTGATGTATTATTAGTAACTCCATCATGAAGTCTTGATGGGAGGACAGTGCCTGAGGGTGGCACCGTGGCACAAGACTCTTCATCGGGTAGATGGAGCCTAGCATGTGAGCATCAGCAGCAGCTACACAACACTGTGAGCACAGCAGTCATCCAATGTTCCTGTATTGTGTTCTCTGGTTCATAGCTGATATTATTGATTCAGAAGTGTTTTTACTATAGCCTCTTTATGGTACTGGGAATAAAAGTATTTGCTGTAGACAGACCAACCTTCACATTTTATTGGCAATACTGATATTGCCCTAAAAACAAGTATGTTCTAGCCCAGTATGAGTACTAGAACTCTGTGAACTAGAAAACCTCTTGTCAATGTTAATTTGGTGTCCTGTTTCTCACATAAACAGGAAATATCGCATTATGCTTGTTTGTATGATTTCATTGTTAAGCTTGATATGCTCCACTAAACCATTATCTCATAATGTGCGGTATATTCAAAACGTTTTGTTTAAACAAAAAGAACGGGCCTAATTGAACATTGTAAACTACGATACACATTTTAACCTGCTGTATCCTCATCAATGATCTTGTTTATAAAGTTTCTCAGTGGTTTTGTTAATAATAAAAGTGTTTTTTTCTTATTCCTGTTGTTTGTGCATTGTCTTAAAACATTTAAATATAATAATATAAAGTGAGGTGCTCCAGCTCTTCAGTATGTGAGGGTCTGCAGTTTTTAATGTATATACTGTATGCCTACCTGTGAGGAACTGGTTACTTTCCATACCATTGTGAAACGATGAAATTATTTGTTCTTCCAACACTGCTGGCAGAACTCTCCTGCATGCGAACAGTTCTTATAGGTGTGGAGTAGCCCATGTTTAATCTGGAAGTTGGGTTAGTGCAGTAAGGGCAGTCTCTCTCTCTCTCTCTCTCTCTCTCTCCATCTCCTCTGGGAAATGTTTTAATCCCATCTCACATCCCAGTTTCAACCTGAGAGGGGAAGGGTACTTTTTATTTTATAGAAATGGGGGCAGCAGAGGAGGAATCGGCACTAGGTAGCGCGGGTAGTGGGGGTTGTGGAGTATGAGAGTCCCTTTGTATCCCGGTGAAACTACAGGCCAGGCAGTTATGGGTATGGCTCCCTCATTGCCCTGGTCCCCCCCTCCCTCAGCTCCTGTTCAATGGCTCCCTTTGTCTTTCAAAGTATCACACAGCCGATTAAATAGAGGGAATTAGGAGTCAGGCCAAACCTGCAACACACACACACGCACGCATGCAGGTACAAACACATATATGCTCTAAGCATGTGCATAGGCCGGCACAACCAACACACATGACGTATCGTAAAGGTTTTAGTTCAGTGGGACTAGTTATGGTCAACAAGCTGGTTCTTTCTAGGGTGACATTGGCTGTTTGATCCCGGTGGGGTCCCTTGTGTACTGCATGGATCACACATTCTCCACTTTCTGTTCTAATGCAATGTTTCATAATACTGTATTGATGGCAAGAATGCATCAGGACAAATGTATTTGTACAAAAGCACAGAGAGAACAGCTTTATTTAGCGTGAGAGAAGATTATTAGTCGTCGTCACATGTCTAAATGTTTTGTTCCTGTTGTTAATTATTACACGTTGTGTTGCTATGCTGTGCTAGTTATGTAAAAGTGGAAAGCACAAAATAATGAAATGGCAACAACAATTAAAACATTTTCTTCACAAAAGAGCAGAACAGCGCATACATCAGAAAAGATAAATAATATGAGTAATGGCCATGAAGAGGTGTTTCACCTTATTGGGATGTGAAATGTTTAGATGACACGCAAGGATCACAGCTGTGAGAAATTTAAACCAAAGCATTTTGAATGTACTGTATATCAAATAGTGAAACAGAATATTTGAATGATATATAATGAAAAAGTAATTAATTCACATTATGACACATTAAATGGCCTCCCTGAATTACAGGAACAACATTGTATTTCAGTTGCTGTAAAAGATGAAGAGGATACATTCCCTTCAAGGTGTCATCAAACATTTCTCAATAGGGACAAAAACAAAAAGCAACAAAAGTTTGATGAACGGCAGACAGAAAAGAAAAATGATTCTATTTATGTTCCAAAACCTTTTAACTGGTGTGACACATCTAAGCCATGTCTTTATGGTAACCTACTGGACTGGGGCTCTGTGTCACGTAGACAGGCATTTCATTAGCGGGAACGACACACATAAGGCTAGGATGTTAAAAGATATCCCATTGGAGTTTTCTATTAATTCCATCTCTGGCAACTGTCTATTTTTTTAATAATGGTATATAATCACATCAATAAAGATTGACCAAAAACTAACAAACACAACATAAACATAACACTGCACTATATGTAGCATATATACAATTATGTCACACAAAAGAAATGCGAGCTCGCAGTGGTGCAGACTTTCAGTGGAAATAATGGCAAAATGCATTTGACAGCATAATTAATACAATAAATTCTTTAAACAGTTAAAATGTTTGTAAAGTTGCGTATTCCAAGATACGGAGAAATCACTGTAATGTTCAATGAAATACCTCAAAAAATACACTCATCATCAGTGCCATATAAAAATATCCAAAATATTAACTTGAGGTTTATTAATATAATATACTTGAGTAAGGAAAATGTTGTTGGCTAACAGAATGCTAATTTGCTACGAAGGTAGTGTTGATGCCATGTTGGGAGAAACATCTGTACAAAACAGTTTCTTCTTCATAAGTAAAGTTTTGGTTTCAAAACTTTGGTCAAACAACAAACACAGAGCAATAATCATACATATGATCTCACCAGTTTACTGTACATGGAAATACAAATTTTGAATTTCAAGCACATTAAATAACATGTCCTGATATTAGTCATTACTTTGCATGATTTCTTTTCTTTTTTTCTTTTTTTTTACAAAATGAATACTTACATAACCTAGTACAGGTTTGATGGCATTTATTTTGAATGCCTCCATGTGTGACTGTATAGCAGGTGAGTGCAGTGCTATATTTTGTACTGCACACACAACAGAAGGCTTTCAGACGTGGTTCATTACTAAATTATTTGTTTGATGTCAGGTTAAACTTGCCTGAGATGTAAATGGACTAAAGCCAAGCATTTTGGCACTCATATTCTTCCGATACCATGAAACCATAACAGAGGATCAAGCTGCATTCACACATCAGCGGTTCAGCGCGTTGTACCGCCCACAAGCGTTCCTATTGGTGTGCCGCTGTGCTCTCATTGGCTTCCCGCAACAGCAAGAAAAAAATACAAATAAAATAGGACATACTCTATTTCTTGCCGTCTGCCGTTCTGCTTTGACAAGCGCTGCCGTCCCGCTTCTAGAAGAGGAGCGGTAAGCCTTTTTTGAATGGGTTGCTATGGACGCCTACGCTTCCTCCGCGACAACATTGCCGCTCATGTGTGAATGCACCATAATTTACTGACTACTGCGCTGTATTACCCCCAAATAGTAGCCCATGCCCCAAGCTCCCCCAAGGTCATCCTTGAGCCCAGACGGCTTTCCTGCGTCTGGGTCATGCCAGGTCATCCCGTGACAGTCTGCCCAGCTACCTTCCCTAGTGCCTGGCCTCTTCCCCCAGCCTGGACCACCCGCTTCACCAGCGCTACTACTGCAGCTAGGCTGTGGGTGTGTCGTGGGGCGTGGACCAGCGCTCCTCCCCCCTGCTCTGGGTGTCTGTCATGGGCGCGACAGGGTGGTGTAGACGGGCTGCTCCCAGTGCGTGGGGCTGTGCGACTGGGGCACGCTGCTGGGGTCGCTGATGGCCGTGTACAGGGGCCTCTGGGAGGGGCCCATGTAGGAGAAGGCCGAGTAGAGGCCTGAGGCTTGGCCAGGGTGGGCGTAGTAGGAGCTGGAGGCCTGGTGCTCCGTGTACTCAGCGAACTGGGCCCTGGAGGCCAGCGAGGGGAAGGCAGAGCTGTAGTGGGGCAGGCTGAGGGGGGCGTATGTCACGTGGCCCCCCGCCTCTCCAAAGTGTCCCCCGGGACCGCCGCCGGCCTCGCTCTTGATCTGGGCCTTGGAGGGGTCTGCGCTCAGCGGGGGGGCGTGTTGCTGCTGCTGCTGTTTGGACAGCCAGGCGGCCGAGTGTCCGCTGGCCGCCGCCAACGCCGAGGAGATGCCGTAGGAGTAGGGCGACGCCGAGGACGGGGCCGGCCCCACCCCCGCCCCACTGCTGGGCCCCGCGCCCGGGTGCCCGTTGGGCGGCAGATACTGGTCGAACTCGTTGACGTCGAAGGGCTCCATGTTGGCCATCACCTCGTGGCTGATCTCGCCGATGTCCACGTTGCCGAAGTCGATGTGAGGCTTCCCGGAGCCGGGAGCGCCCGGGACCCCGTCTGCGCCCAGGCCCAGCCCCCCGCGGGAGCCCCCGGCTGAGACCCCATCCCTCTTGGCCTCCCCCGCCTTGCTAGCCTGCAGCTCCGTCTTGGGCGTGGTGGGTGGTGTGGGTGGGCTGTGGCTCTGGCCTGCATGGTGGACACATGTAGATACAGCCCTTTGAGTGGCCATGCAATTATGTGTGTGTCTATTCTGTTCTATTCTGTTCTATTACTTATGTTCTATTATATTCCATTTGATCCATCTATTCTATTCTATTCTGATCTATTTGATTCCATTAATAATGTTCTATTTTATTTTATTCCAAACTATACTGATATATTCTATTCTATTATTTTATTTGATATACTATTCTATTCATCATGATCTATTCTGATCTATTCTAATATATTTTGGTCTACTCGATTCCATTGAGTATATTCTATTCCTATTTCAGTCTATTCCCAAGGTTGAGTTCCTGTATGTCCGTGTTTTGGGAAGCCCTTTGACCCTTGACATTCCACCCTAATGATTCACCAGTGCCAGTGTACGTGGGGAGTGTGGGGGGGGTCTTACCTGAGGCGTGTGGGTGGAGTCCATCGGCCAGAGGAGACCCCCCGCTGTGGGCGACATCCAGGTGGAGACCCTTGTAGTGGGACTGGCTGTGGCTGACCTCACCCTCCGAGTGGCCGTCGGCCTCGCTCCCTGACCCGGAGCCAGGCTTGCCGTTCTTACGGCGTCTCGGCTGGTACTTGTACTCTGGGTAGTCCTTCTTGTGCTGCTTCCTCAGCCTCTCCGCCTCCTCGATGAATGGACGCTTGTCGTTCTCATTCAGAAGCCTGGTGCCGAGGGAGGAACGTTACGGGGGGGGGTAGAGTAATGGAATGGTTTATTCAGAAGGTACAAACCAGGTACAGTTGGCTCCAGCCATGTCATCTGAATATATTTAGCACGTAACACACCCAACTGCAGCTAATTCAGTGGTTAAAGGTGTAGTCCGCTATTGCAAGCTTATTGTAAGCTAATGCACCTTCTTGTCACATTCACCAAACAACATCTCCTCGCATTTCGCTAGGTTACCATTTTTTGTGCGTGTTAAATAAAGTCTGATCCTTCCACGCAGCCCTGGCGCTGTAAATATGAGCATAAATAAAGTGTCGAACACCGCTCGTATCAACAAAGTCGTAGCACTACACTTTTCTTCACAATGCATTTCGACGTGTGAGGCGCCGCCGCGGAGGACCGCGGAGCGATACTGGTTTTATTTGAGCTCGAAGTTAGCAAGAATGACGTTGACGTTAGGAAAGGCACACCTACATCACACGTCAGGAGTCACCTGTAACATAACTAACAGACTAATTAGTTTAATCAGCTGCAGCTGGGCTTACCCTACAACACATTAGTGAAATGGGTCCATTAGTGAAATCAGCTGGTTTCATTATATCTAAATGGGTGAATTACTATTGATGGGTGGTAAATAGTCTGCTTGATGGACTTGTTGTCTTGTTCCATATCTGTGTATATTAATTGTGTGCAATATTAAACTGCTATGAGTTAATGTGAGAAAGAATGCCTGCGTTGTCTGTCCAATGCTAATGGGAACAAATAGTGAAAAAGTTGAGACACATGTCACAGGTATTGCCAACTACAGTGGGCCACCATGCAGGTTTGAAGGTGTACAATGTACTGGAGCCTGTATGTGACTTGTGACCACTTATTCTAATGTTATGAAGATATGGTATAGCAGCATGTGTGTTTGGTTAAATGAAAATACACGTCAAGACAGAAATGCAGGGTTAAATTCTTAAACACATTTGTGAAGGGCAGCCGACCATAACAAAATCAATAACCTAATTTGGTTTAATCAAATGGTTCTTTGATAGAATTTACCGAAAAAGGGCCAAAAAGGGTAGCACACACATTATTAAATCTCCCATATTCCCAGTTTATTCTGACCATATAACCTGAGAATGCATATGTATATATTTTTGGGTATAGCACCAAATAGATAATTGGGAAAGGTGCATCCTTGTTTATACTTAATTGGCTATTTGATGTATGTATGTAGAACGTTATAGGTTCCCATCCAACACATTCAACATGAAGCTGTGTCTTTAGTTACCTCTGCCAGGGTACTCTGCCAGCTGGCCATTAATGCAATTATGAAGGCCAAAGATTCATCCTGTCTGCACACACGACACTGAAGGTCCACGCTACTGTTTCTGCAGGCCGGACGTTGCCTGAGAAAATCCTGACCTTTCCCAAACCTTCCTGTTTTTCGTGTCTCTGGACCAATTAGCCAATGATGTCTGAGCCCAAGGTCAAGTCTTCATCTGATTAATGCCCGTCACAAGGTTACCGAATTAACCCTTTCTGACCTTCTTGTTACTAACTAGGCCTAGAAGGCACTAAGGATGTGAGCGATGCAGAATGCAGAGTGTACACCAGTAGGGACCAGACAAGGGCGTAAACGCTCTAAGGTAGTTCCAGCTACACTTACATAAGCCATTAAGACTGCTCACTGTTGACAACTAAAGGAATGGATGCTGATTGATTTTCAAAACACAACTACATTTCAGGGTCAAACCTATAGCCACAATGTCTTAACAATGTTGTCCATTCTGAATGAAAACAATTTGCACGGTACAAAAGTGGAAATTCCCATGGAAGAATTCATAACTGTTTTAATAGGTTACTTTATAGGCATGATTGAATATAGCTTGGAAAATCCAAGCTATAATAAGAGCTCTAATAATATTAGCCTGTAAAACTGAAAAGGGGGAGGTTATAGAAAAAAGAAAAACAGTAATTACAACAGTGGCCCATTTGCTCCAAGTAAACGGCTAAGCGTTAAAATTGTCTATGAAGGATTCAGGGACATGTGGCCACCCAGCTCTATCCCCATACACAAGTCTCTGATGGAATACGAACCGGTGGGACGTAACGTCTAACGTTGAGGCCTTCTGACGTCACATACCAGCTCATACACATATTGTTGCATTATATATAGGCTACATTGAATGTGCTTTTGTCAAGAAAATACCTGTCCAGCCCTGTTTTATAGGCCTACCTTAAATATATTACTAAAGCATTGATGTGTTACTACTCATTTATAAAGTTTGTTGAATTATGTTGAGGATTCGGGTTATAATGTGTGGGGGATTTGTGAACATTAATGGCTAATTGGCTACATTCTGTTTTAAATGGGTGCTGTGTGATTTGTATCCAGAATTATCCTACTTAGGTGGTTAAAACCAGCTGACAAAAACAGGACTTATTTTGGTTTGAAACTGCGAAAGTACATGTGTGTGCTAAGTGTCTGGCATTCCACCTCACTCCCTCCCCCAAAGAGTGAATATATGCTCTCTGTTACATCCTGCCAACAAATAACGAGCTTTGGCTAAAATTGGTGGGGCACTAATATTCATAGAGGGATAGAAGAGCAGTAGCCTATACATAAAGTCGTGTACATTTGGGGGGGGGGGTATTGAAGCATGTGCTTTACTTAGTACAACAAACGACCGTGGGCCTGCATTTGGTACTTGTAGCATTGTTGTATTTGTTGTATATATAATGCATGTTATCTGGAAAAGGTGAACCCATGCTAATGTGTTCCCCTTACCTCCAGAGCTTGCCCAGGGTTTTACTGAGCTCGGCGTTGTGCAAGTGGGGATACTGGTCGGCCAGTTTCCTTCTCGCTGCCTGCGCCCACACCATGAATGCGTTCATGGGCCTTTTGACGTGCGGTTTACTCTTGTTCCCGGTGTTCACTCGCACTGGCATTGGCACAAGTGTCCAGTCGTAGCCATTCAGCACCTGGCTCACTGCTTCGCGGATACCGATGGGGAATCGGTCGTCCTCGTCGTCCGATTTGACGGAGGAGCTGCCAGCCGTGCACGTCTTGTCGCTCAGATTCGTCAGCTGTGAGTGTTGGTCGGGAAGCGGGGAGTCCCCCCCACCTCCGGCAGCACCGCAGGCGTGGCCCGGTGACATGGTGTGGCTGTCGTCGGAGGCCCCTGGGCTCAGCTCCACGTCCGACAAACTCTGCTCTTCCCCGGACATCTTTACGATCAAAAGATAATTCCCTCAAGTGCGTAAATGTTGCAACTCTGCTAATGTCCCTTATTGTCGAGCTAGCAGGCCATAAACTTACAGGCCTATCGGACTTACTATAGTTTTCCTACATCAAAGGGGACAATTACATCGAGCGGGCTTAATTGTTCACTATCTCTCAGGTCGAAGTCGTCTTTATAGTATAAACTGCCAGTCAGTCTCTACTCTGAGCCTCCGTTCCAGAATTGTATTGGGATTCCACATCAAAGTTCTTTCCATCCGTTTTGTTGGTATCATACGCCCGGGGCGTACCTTGCTCCCCAGTTTACCTGTTGCCTCTCAACCGCTGGCGCGACACCTACTTCCACAGACGACTCGGATCCGTTATATACTTTTCTTTCTTTAGACCCTGAAACGAGACATTTCAAATCCTTTAACTTTAAAGTCAAAAATGTGCTCAATAGTTTATATTTGACCACCGTTATCTAAAGTTACATCGCATATAGGCAAACGTTAACTAGACTCAAGTTACATTTGTCTTCAGCGGATAGTCACACCAGGCTTATTTAATGAGAACTATTTGGTGCATCCAGGGCAGGCCTATGCATGTGTATAGATATACCTAATGAAATTTAAATACATGTGAGAAAAGAACACACGAATCTGTGTGTAATACATTCTAGCCTAGGCTACTCAGACGCATGAGGTCCTGCGTAGTGCCACTATTATTCCAACCAGCCCTCGCCCCCGCTAACAAGCTACTGTTTATGGTTTGCAGTTATTCCAAGCTCCCGGGAGAGAAAGTGCTGGAATAACATGCGCCCGCACCAGCACAGGCCCTCGATTTATACCATGTCCTACCTCTTGGATAAACATCGTCTGCCGCTGGAAATTTAAACCGCGTGTCGCTGCTGGTCCATGCGCGTGTCAGAACAGGACACAGACTGCTTGTTAAAGTATAGTGGCATGTCTATTGGGGAACAAAATTAGGCGTCGTTTTGACCAGTATAGATCAACACCCTGCCACGACCATTAAGTTCCTGAGTAAATCAGCGAACTTGATGTGAACCCCAAGAAAACATTGTCAGTTGCTTGTTTTCTAGTTTGACATGATAGTGGGAAAGCTCCGGAATGCGGCTTCGTTGCCCACATATAGATTTCGCATTATGTAGGCTACATTTTTTACTTATAGGCTATAAGCTTCGTGTGTTATGTGAATTGAAATTCAGTTAGCTGGAAAATGTTATAGCCAAATGTAGGCTATAATCTATAGCCTATACGTGCAGCATTAACTCATCGCTAATTTTTAAAAGTTGCAATGACAATTTTACAGACAGATCCAAGTAGAAAGCCCTTACATATGTTTCTTCACCAGCAGCCGAAGGTGCGTTAAAACAAGTAGCGGCTCTGCACCTCGGCGAGGCTCTAGGATATTCGTCATAGCTCTTCGTAATGAGTACCTGCTGTTAGAGACGATGCGTAACGGTCATGCGCAAATGGCCTTAATGTGCCATCCATTACGCACTTGTTACCTACAGCTTTAGGCCTACTGCATAGTCTATTTGATTCATATAAGGGACATTTACATTTAAAACGTAGGGCTATCTTTGCCACACTCAATTATTTCTCAAACTGAAAACTCTAACAAAAAACAGAATAATGTAGAAGGAAACACAATAGATTGTAAAGTAAATAGACCGTTACGTTTTATATAATAATAACTAACCCGTTTACCGTATATAATGGCTAATTATTTTAAATGAGGTTCAATATGCGCATATTTTTCACCACTGAACGCATTTACTGTGGCGTAATGAATAGGCAAATTGAACTCTAGCTCATTGGCACCGCTTGACCTAACAATTACAAAGTGGCTACGTAATTTACAAACTCCTTAATTTGCTTGTTCTGAAATATTTCCCTATTAGAATAATTCATTTCACAATTGCGTGCATTTTCTATGTGGACAAATCACTGAAATTATTGAAAATCTTATTTTTAAATTAAATTAGGCTCATCCACTCTAATTGAAAATAATCATTATGATATATTTCTTAATACTGAGATTATTGACATTCTGGAGGTATAGGATATATTGCTTAAGCATTCCAATTTTGAGAAATATGTATGAAAGCAAAGACATTTTTTGAAGTAGATAAAACCTACTCAAACCATACATTTTGAGAAATTAGAATTTTTAAGTATGAGGAAAGCTGAAGTGTAATATTGAAAAACTCACTCATGCACTGAAAGTTCTACAGTTGTCGTGATAATAACATAACTAATAGCTAGTGTACAATATATTATTAACACCGTTTTCATGCTAACTATAAAAAATAGGACCATCTTTTATTATATAGTCTATAATTAAATGATTCAAGGCAAATACATAAAAACAGAACACCTAATTAACAGTAGCATATGGGAAAGAATGTGAAAAGCTAAGCGCCTTACTTTAGTAAATGAAAAGGAGGTCGCCCGCTTAGCTTGACAATCCGTGTGTTCCAGAGTTTCCAAAGTGACGCTGGCGCTCACTCCCCAGCCCCCTCGCTCGCAGTGCCCATCTATGAATGCTTGCTCTGTGTGCCGCACCGGGGCTTAAAGAGCTCCGTTGTATGGGCCAGAAAAAAGTGGGGGGGGGAAGTCTTAAAGGAGCAGAGAATTTGTGCGGATGCAAGACTGGCAACCTTACTGTGATTGGTCGCTGATTATTGTACACGGTTTCTTCCAGGGCGGGATCTGACTCCATGACCGGCGGGGGAGTACCTGATGGTGATTGTGTCAGTTCTAAAAGTGTGTGTAGACCTAATGTTCGTAACTAAACAAAATTTGTTCATTCGAAAATGTAAAATAGGTCTAATGCCTATTTGTACAAAACGTATAGCCTATAGCCTATGCGTAAATTAATGCAACAACTTGTTAACGCAAGAAAGTGCCAATCCTCCAGCAGTTTGCGTGTGTGATGTATGGCTATCGTGATTTGTTGGAGGCGTCCAACATATTAGATGTAACCTATAGATATGTAAAATATTTGCGTAATGGACACAGTTGAGTTTGAACCCCTTTTGGCATGAATATGAAGACTTTTTTTTCTCTAAAGCCATAACTTAATCTCGATAGCATGTCATTTTTGTGTTGCACGGCTGTCAGTTATATTGTATAAGCCTTACAATTATCCTATAAAAAATAAATGTTACACTTAAAGGTAACCAAATAATATGCCTATTCCACAACCCATTGTCTGATTTTGTTATTATGAAATAGTTATGTTAACTGTAAGTAAAAAAAAAAAAAAACGTTTTTTGTATCATTGCCGAATCTGTTTTGAAGATATTTGATCGATTATTTTGCCACTAAACGCACGGTCTTGCAAGGTGCACGACCATCCAATTAGCCGAGGGGTCGAAGGCCTCGTGTCCAGTTAAACAAACGGAGATATTGATATTGAGGAACGTGAGAAAAATAATCCAATATTTATTTTACACACGATTAATTCAATACCACCAGTTGTTAAGGCGTTATTAATGAGCTCGGAGTCTCAGCTGCTTTCAGGCCTAGTCCAAAAATCTGACCCCATTGGCCGAAGATATATATATAGGCTAATGTGATGGAATGAGCCACATCGTCGACTTCAGCAAACAACAGCAAACTGCTTCATCGCTATTCGTGTGGCTGCTATAATTGCATCAGCGCGCACTAACTCAGACAGTGGGCACATTTAAAGCCAAACGGCATTGCGATAGAATATGGAATGGGAAGAAAAGCGGTCGCGTCGCGGGCCACCGGGATACAAACAGAAGCGCTGTTCTTGCCAACAATGACCCCTTGTATCCCCGTGCGACACATTGCCCCTCATCCAAAAATCACCTCTATTTTTTTTCTTCATTGAATGTTCACTGTGATAAGAGAATCCTAACCATGAGTGCATCTCTCTGTCTGACTTTCTCCCTCTCTCGCTTTCGTTCCCTCGCTCTGCTCCTTTCTTTGCGCCCTTTGTTTTATCTCAGGTGAATTGTAATCATGTGATCAAACGAGCACCCCCTTCAATTACCCCCTTAAATGAAAAAAAAATGAAGAACAAAAAGCAGTTCTGTGTATATAAAAAAAGAAAAGAGGAAAAGCAGTGTGTCTCCATTTACTGCCACTCTTTGTCTGGGTCTCAACAAACGCTCCCATATAGAGAAAAATCCTCAAGAAGACTGGCTACTCTGCCTATGGATGCGTTGTGCTGTCGCCTCCCGGAGCTTTAGGGACCCTTAAAGGCTTTGCCTGCGGGATTGTCTCAATTCTTTCTTTCGGGGATTTGTGGCCCAGCCTCAGCAATATGTGAGTTTTTTTGTGAATGTGTGCGCAAATCAAGGTGGAGAGAGCCTACGGGGAACTGACCGGCGATGTTTGGACATGTAATATTGTGTACTAATGTAGAGTAATGGCGACGGTTAAGGCCACAAAAGATCTCGCTAATAATATAGACATGCCATGCGCGCGCTATTTAGAAATCTCAAATAGGGTATAGATACAAGGGCTAACGAAATCATCCTTAATGATTTATACAGGTAAAAAACTGGAATTGAATTCGTTGGGGTCTCTTCACCTTTTCCATACGTAAAATTACACGTGTTGCTTGATTTATATATAATAGGATTATTAATTTTATAGTCAACCTATAGGCCTAGAGCATCTCTATTTAAAATCTTAACCCATTTCGTAACGAAGTCCGCAGACCATCTACAGCCATTACAATACCATAATTACAGACATTCTCTCAATTCTCTCAATTAGCCTATCTATTGCTATTAAAATCAACTTAAAATAGCCAACTATTTGATCATTTTTGCTTTGACTTCGTGGAAAGCCTTTAAGCTTATTGAGTAGGATTTAAACTGTAGGCCTTCATTCATATCAGTTTAGGCTTAAAGGTATCAACATATGGCTATACTTAAATCGTTTAATGATGATATGGACATTTAGGTTATTATTATTATTATTATTATTATTATTATTATTATTATTATTATTATTACTATTTTACTAGAATTATTATTATTATTAATTTTACCCTATTATTAAGACAATAATTGTTGGTGACATTTAGAATTGGAAGATGTTTAATTGAAACTTCCATACTTCGTTTACATGTTTCAACAATTCAAAATATAGTATTCATGCAAGTAACAATGCTTATATTTCTATAATTAATAGGCATTCATATTTAGTATTTAGGCTATAAAGTTAGCCGTTTGCGGAAATAGCACATTTAATGGTATCCCTTTCAAGATACATGTATATCGTACTGTATCTTGAAAATAAAATTGAAAACAAAACAAAACAAACTGTTAAACAAACTTTGGTATTAAAACCAAACAAAAAAAGTTTTCTGGTGAAGGTTGTCTCCAGGCATTTGCAAATGTTATTTTGTTACAGATGTCAAGTTACTAAAACAAAGGTGTTTATCTATATTTTCACAAAAAATGTATATATTTATAGAATTAAATAAATATTCTGTATGTGCGCTGTAAGACATCCAGCTATCATTTCTATATTTGTTTGTAAAGCATATTTGGTGTGTGATTTTTCCATCATCTATCAAGTCCCTGTGTCAGAGGACTAAATTATTGTCTTTAAAGCATTTTCTATTACAGAGTGATGCAGGTTGATAGAGACACACATGCTTATGCTGACTACAAAAGCAGCCAGGGTCATACTGACTTGAGGTCATATAACTCAGTGACCACGGGAGAGGTTAAAGGTCAGCGCTGTCAGAGTTAACATGGGCCACACTGTCCTACAGACTTAATCAACAGGCCTTGCCTGGCTACCCACATCAGCCTCATGAAGAGGTCTTGGAAAATGTGAGAGTAATTCTCAATATTTAATCACCAGAGCCACTTCAAGGGCATTGTAAAAATAATTTACAAAACAATATTTCACAAGAGAACAAAGAGTATTGATAGATATTGTTAAACTAATGTACAGTTTATAGGCTACAAT
>JAODLL010036408.1:0-22034 GCA_026546735.1 Forbesichthys agassizii | reverse complement strand
CACTGTGAAGCACTTTGTGATTTTATCTGTGAAAGGCGCTATATAAATAAACGTTACTTACTTACTTACTTACTTACTTTGCAGTGCCCGTGGAAAAACATAAAACATAAATACAAGTGCGCTTATGAACTACTGACAAAAGTCAATCATTGTAATACTGTAATGAAAAACTAACTATCTAGGCTACTTGTTTATCTCTATAATACATTCCACTGCGAATGGAATTGCTGATATGACAGCCTGCTGATCTCCCAGAGGACAGGCCGGTGGAATCGACAGGCAGATGCTCCAACCAGCAGGGGTCATGGGAGGTCAAGCTGTTCCATTATGAGAGGACAAGGGGGGTATTTATTCACAGTCCTCTGTACCTACGCTGGGGCGGGATTGCAGGGAATGGAGATGGCTAGTTACCGGTAACCCTCCGAGGCAATCCCTGACTACAAAACAGCCTCTGTTTCTCATAACACTGGTGGACAGGAGGACTAACCTACAGCTCTGTCAAGAAAGAAAGAAAGAAAGAAAGAAAGAAAGAAAGAAAGACTTTCGATCTTTGGAGGGTTGCAGGGTCTAGATAATACCAGGAAACAGGGAGACGTGACACTAAAGCAGCAAACACACAGCCAAGCATCATGCGCTGTAGCCCACTTCAAAGAGCAGTAATGGCCATGGCAGAGGCAAATTGTGGTTTGGGAAGTTTAAAACCTGATCTGACTCGTCTACCAACTCTGCTGCTGTTAAGTCTCGAGCATGTTCGGAGTGATGCTGACTTAACGCTGCATATCCAGTAGCCCTACTGCGTACGTACTAGCCTAATGACGATGATGGCACAGTTGTTAGCAAAAGAGGAGGGGGATGTTATTATAATTCAGGGTGTTCAGGCTGTTCTGCTAGGTCAGTTGATGCTAACCGTAAGAAGCTAGCGTAATTATTGACGACAGCAGGCATGTATGGCACAAACTGCTTCAACGATAGCAACCCCCTCGCTATAACAACACACACAGCTCCACCGTGCGTGCACACACACACACACACACACACACACACACACACATCGCTGCATAGCGACTAATGGTTACGTGCGCTTGAGCCAACCTTAACTACCATGTAATTGGCGGTGTGTGCCAATTAAAAATGCTGGTTAAAAAAATAGAGTCAGAGGGAGAGAGAGAGAAAGATAATAAAAGAGGCTAATAACATAACATGACAGTGTAAATACACCTTTCAACCAACTCGAACAGGCTAACTGTCAAGAAAGTATATTGGCTGTATGTTCTCTACACTGTTATATGTATAGTTATAGCCTGGGCCTGGCAGTACTAACCTATGCGCTGTGAAATATCACTATTAGCATGAAAAAGACAACCGCAACTTTCCAGCAAGGCTGCGGTCTCCACGCGAGCAGACCAGAGGGGCATGCCACTAGAGACACACACACACTCACTCACAAACCCTATACATAAATTACTACTCATTAGAGGGTAATGAGGATTTTTAATATAACATCACGTTTATTGACATTTTTACAGTCATTTTCTGCCAGATGTTTGGAGTAAAAAAAAAAAAACTGTTCAAGTGGGAAGTAAGAGGAAGTAAGTCTTTACTTATTTCTATAAACTGGTACACCCTAGATACAGCCATATGTTTTCAATGGGTGTCAACGGGGTGAGTCCCATCAGCCGCCTCTTAGTCACCGGTCAGGACATGCTTCTTGCATCACTAACCTCATGAGGCTCTGACCAAACGATTATTTCACCCTGCAAATTATTAATAACAAGTTACTTTACAGTGACATGTGTCTGTGTCGCATCGGCTCCAGGCACGGCGGCGCTTTCCCCCCCAAACGCAGACAGACGAGAGTGAAATCGGATAGCTCAGCTTTGACCCTGTCGAAAGGTTTCCCATGCAGACGTCTCATAACGTGGACTCCAGTGGCAATGGGACAGCACCGCCACTGCAACACAGCCATCCCATTATTCAGCTGCATGGAATGCAGGCAGAACACACTGTGGCTCGGGCTACAGCAGCACAGACCCCATACACATCACGTACATGGGATAATCACACACACACACACCAGCTGTTTCACCACACACGATATGCATTCTTACTCATGATCTCCTGAGTTACCCCCATCCCCTCCAGAGAGCCAGTCTAAACTGAAAGGCACCAAGCACTCCCCCACACCCCTTCATCCAGGGCATCCATCTGGGGAACAGCCAACAACAATGTCCTGTTGAGTGGACCAAACCACCAGGGATGTTTGGAGGGGTGAGTGAAGATGACCCATAGCCACTAATCCTAAGCACTCAGGGGGAGTACGGGTCACTTCAGTCTAACGTTCCAGGAACGGGCAACGCCAAAAGTTCACCAAGGCCAGACATCCTTGCTTTAAAGATGTGGCAGTGTTGACACAGTAAGACACAGTCTACAAAGGTTTCTTGGCTCCAGCACCTTCATCGGCATTGAGATTGAGCCGTGGACAAATGAGGAGCCAGCCAGCTTCTCCGATAACCAGTGAATGTCAGCTACCATTAATAGCCTCTGGTGTCCCATGTACAGAGTGCAGACACGGGCACACACACACCCAACACATTTACACTGGCCTGCTACACTTGTGTGGCTTTCAAGCTGATTCCCTAATATAAGGCAGCAGCATCATGTGGCATTCAAATGTATGTGAATTGTGAGTGGCACGTTATAGAATGTGTCTGACCCCACCCGGGCTAGACTACTAAAGCGTTCAATACATAGAACACATATACGTCATCTCTTTGTCGTCATTTGGCGAGAGAGTTGTTCCCATGCCGCCACAAACTGAGTGGCAACCTGTGCAGAGACTTGGCATGAATCCCCCCAGGAGGAATGCGCTAGCGCCATTAACCCACTTCATATTGCATGTGCGGCTACACCCTTGCACTTGTTTTGTCGCCGGTGAGCTCGTTAGGAAAGAGAGTGAGTAATTCAGAAAGCACTTTTAGGGAAGCAGAAATGAGCCAACACGAGTTGTATTACTAACGAACATGCCCAAAATGGTGCAGTAGCCGGACAGGAGCTCTTTCCACCCCCTGACACTGTACACCCAGTTGCACCTGTGCCTCTTGCTGCTGTTCCTTAGTTAAAGCTAGTGGCTATGTGAAGGTCCTGCCTTGGTATTGCTAGGCGAAAGAGAATAGGAGCAGCGGGTTCCCGGGCCTAATAAAACAGGAGAGGCCACACACACACTGTACACTACTACTGTGGCCTGGCTGGCCTACACACCAACTGGTTTCTCATGCTTATGCATATGACAAGCAATGCAAGAAGTCTATGGAAATACCTACTACAAATTCACATGTTAAACTGATCTCAGCCAACCTACACCAACACGAGTGTCTTTGTTGTTCATATCTTGACATAATATCACTGGAGTTTGTTTTTCCCACTATTGGCAGTAAGCCTGTGAGTCAAATAAGCCCTGAAGATGAAATCTATTCAGGGGAAACAAGGCATTTGGATACATTTGTCTCTTCGGAGAAAGGGAGAGAAAAAAAACGAAAACACTAAAAGCTTTAATTGAGCGTGCTCATTGTGTAGCTGCCAGGATTGTCCGTGACCTTAAGCAATCAGAACCCGCGTCTCTGTTTACTCTGGCCGGACGCCATGTGGCCGAAGCAGCGCGCCCAAGCCTGGAGACGGAGCAGTGCAGAGCGGGAGCTTATCTGGCTTTTGAGATCACACTGCTGAGACTGCTAATGTTAGGAGAGAGGCGGAGAGGCAGGCGAGTGCTAATGAGCCTGAAAATGTACCTCTACATACCACTGACATGACTGCTGCCAGCGACACTTGACGTCTGCAGCAACACTTGACGTCTGCAGCAAAACTCCAGCCAGCATAGTTATATTCAAGTGTTGTAAACTGCACCAAGCAACATATTGTAGAATCACATCAGTAGCACTAAAATACAATGATTGTGGCTAGACGGGCTGCCACAACAGCTGGTTGGGTTGACAAGAAGTGTTCCAGCAGGTGTGTTTGGGATGCCCTCCTTGTGCTGGACTGCATGGATCAGGACAACACAGGATACTATAGAAAACACAAGGGGCCATTCTCCCTGTGAAATCACTTGAAACTGTAGATGAAAACCCCAGAGGTATAAAGTTGTGCACAAAAGGACTCTCCCGTCCATTGATGAGCAGGTGGAGTTGTGCTGGGAGTAAATGTGTACCCGGAAACCGTCTACGGCTACTACGCCATCCATCACGGAGGAACAATAGCAGATGCACAGCGCCAAGGGAAGAGCACAGTGCCTAGCACTTTGGCCTGTAGCGCCAGCTGTGTTTGCCTTTCCAATAGACGCTTGACGACGAGGCAGAGGCCTTATGGCTACCGGACGTACTGGCTCTTGGAGCTAGTAGTGGAGATCAATCACAATTACTATTGTTGTTGTGGCTGAACGGTGCAGTATGACGTCTTCTCACACAATCAGCCTGTCGGTGGAAATGTCAACACGCGTGCTGAAAACTAGAAATGAATAAAACGTGTATACAGTTCATATACAAACGGCAAACATGATTCGACTTGATTTGCTCCCAAAAGCTTTTGTTGATAATCAAAAGGCTCAACCAGGATTCGCAAAAAGAAAGCCCCGTGCTAAAAGATGTGCTTTGAGCATTAAAGATCACACACAACCCCTATCTGATTGACTTAAACACTTAAGACTGTGAAGACATCAACACACAAGCAGATATATACAGTACAGCACAGAACCTAATGCTCACAGGCCAAGCTGTACTGCTATAGGATACGGTAATCACATTTGGCTAATATCGCCACGTTCATTTTAAATCATGTTTAAAGTGCTGAGAAATCACTTTCAGCAGACTGATAAATTGTAATTGTTTGGCAAGTGTACAAGCTTTGCAACCAGCGCTAGCCTACTGCTACCAAGGGGGCTTTTTGCATCACGTTAACCTGAGACGTAATTTATATGGCAATCTAAAGAATGGACAGTTTGCACTCACTGGTTCAAATATGTTAACCTCCTATACATTTAAATGATGACGGCTCTGTTACGACCTACGCCTAGTGTTTTCACCAGAGGTTAATTGAAGTCTGATTCATAAGCTCCAGTCGTCTGTCACTGTCCCTGCTAATCTATTTTATCAATCATTTGCTTGGTAACTCATACTGACAGATAATCTAAGATGATGGCACCATTTAATCTTGATTTTCTTTGCAAACCATGAGGCCTTTCTCCACCCCAGCACTAGTAGTAGTTGTACGTGACCTGAAAGCAACAAAATCCTATTTGGGCCAATGCATTATCACATCAAAGGACTCTTTCTTTACTGTCTTGTTAACATTGAACACATTTCAGAGATGGCTACATTAGTTCAGCTAGAGACCGACGCATTTGTGGAGAGGATTAAACACTGGAGCCGGAAACTGCAGCTATCTGAACAAATCCCTCATTGTGGATGGATGTCCATACTAATGGCCACATTTCCTGAATTATGTAGCACACAACATTTCTGTTGTGTTTTGGATTATCAACTGCCAATACGAAGCGGGAGGCTACAGCTGTAGTGCTGGGTTGTAAACTATAAAGCGGGAGGCTACGGCTGCAGTGTTTGGTTGTAAACTATGAAGCGGGAAGCTGTGTTGGCTTGTAACTTTCATCCAACCATGGAGGCAGAAGACTCTCACTCATTCTTTCGGTTCACCTCACAAAATCGCCTAATCCAGAAACTGCTACCAAACACACAGGTCTCCTAATCTCAATCAGAGGGCTATGACAAGAAACCATTATGGGTCACTTGATGATGAGTGGGTCTACATAAAAACCTGGCAAACTGACAAGGTACAAGGAACTTTGAAAACCTGAAATGACTGCCAAGGTTATGCAGAGAAATTAGGCTATACATAAAGAGGTGTATATCGTGCCGCCCTATATGTGCGCCCCGGTTTATGTTGAAATCCGTTCAAACCATTTCACAGCCCATGAAGGCCTACACGATCATAAAAGAGCTCCTGAGGTTTTCCTTGACAGTGCCTCTCTACCTAGAGACAATATAAGGCCTTCATCCCTTCTTACGGAATGTGACAATAAGCGCAGATGTTACCCATGCCTGATAAGTCACATGCACGCCACCTTATATGGCGAGAAATGTGCCGGAGGGAAGACATGAAACATTGACGTTTCTCGGCCAGCGCGCTAGCACTTCAGCATTAATGACAGCCACTCACACGCAGCTTTCCAAATGTTCTGTAAAGAGGAGGAACAGCTCCCGCTTGACATAAACTCAGGTTACGAAGCCCACCAATACCCAAAACAAAACAGTTGACTGTGTCATTGTTGGCAGAATGTCCCCCTTCGGCCTTAGTTAAGTGTAACGATGATTTATCTACAAGATTGGGAAGCAAAGTCTAGCAAACAATGTGATGGTAACATTAAAACACGCTTGTTTTTTGTAAAGAGCCAACAGCGGAAAGAGGTGAGCTGTTTCAACTGAAGCCAACACATGTTTTTCTCAAAATAATTTACACTGTGCCCTGTTTCATTCTCACTCAAGACCCCTGTGTCTGCCGGAGGAGAAATGTAGCAACAGTTAAAGATATGAACTGAAGAATGAAGAATGGTTGTGTTGTGGTCTATTACTCTGGTGTGGAACAAGGGAGAACCGCCGATGCTGAGAAATTTATACAACACGGAAGTGCCAAACCCCGCAGTTAGAATGGCTGCCACCGGGCAATCCCCAAAGACTACAATGTTAAAATGTGCAACTTTACAGAAAAAAAAAAAAACATGTTTACAGCCTGGTTAAAAAAAAAAAAGTTTTTGGTCTCTATAGCTAGTCTCCCCGTTCATGCCAACTGTATGGGTGGTGAATATTTTTTATAACTCATCAGCTAAAAATATATTAGCCATGCATTTCAATCCATTATAACAAATAGGGGCATTACAGGCGGAGTGAGGTACTGCAATGATGGCAATGGCCAGAGCCTATTTCAGCATGTTCAAATACAGTCTTGAGAAAAGCTATGGGTGACGTCATAGACAATATATACACACAGTCTATGGTGTGGAACAATAAAGTACATCGCAAAGACACATGAGGCCTTTGCCAACAGTTTAACCACTTCCATTATTACTCATTTGATTTTCCACTAACAGCAGCAATCATTTTATGAACACACTGAGTCCACACTATGTAGGCAGCCCAGAGTGAACCGCCTCACACAGGCACAACCATACATCTCCAAATAAAGAAACTCATTCTGAGGATCTTCCTCGACTCTGGTGTGGCACTGCATTGAGTTGTCCAATTATTGGATACATTCATCATATGAGAGCTATTAATAACAACGGCCAATTGTATTTACATCCATGTGTTGACTTGCTAATGACAGGAAGTTCAAAGTACAAAGTTATGATTACCAATATTAAGAACAAAGAATAATGGAGCCTAGTACTCATTAGTCTGTGTTTTTATTACAATGCCACAAAGCAGTCTGCAAGCTGGTAGTCAATGTGACACCTTGAGGTTTGTGTTTCTACGGAAACCCCTATGCCAAAAGGCATGCCTAGGCCTTCCTCCTGTCCCCTGTTTGCTCTGGTCAGGCCCTTCTCTCCAGGGTTCCTGGGGGCCTTTTGTTGTCTTTATTATGCTGGAGAGATCCCCATCTAACTCTGCACACAGCCACAGCACTTCCCCAAACAACAAAAGAGTCTTGGGGTTAAATCACCTCCAAGCACAACATACCCCAGCATTTATGGGAATTGCCACTACACCCCATCTCTCACCCCCATAAATCAGTAGGAAGAATGCAACACAATAAGGAGCCTCTTCTCTACATGTTGAACATCTTTAAGCACTTGCAGTGAGTGAACTATTGAGTCAGCAGAATGACAACTAAAACACACACCCTCTCTTTATCGCTCTCATCTCTTTATTTCATCTATCCATCTAACACCCCACCCCCATTACAAACACACGTAGCCTAATTTAAGTAAGGCACTGAAATAATCCAGTGATAGTTTTATACTAGTTCACGTCAATCTTCGTATGTAAAGCATTTTATAACGTCACATTTAATTGCATTTGATTTATATTGGTTTAGACAGGTTTAACAACGCACTACAGTCGAAGCAATTAATCAAATTCAGAAAAAAAAATATTCATAGTGAAAATAACCGCAAGCATTTCACAAATTACAGTAACTTGGTTGTTTTACGAAACAAAAAATGTGAAAAAAAAACAATAAAGAAAACATTGAAACATTTGTATCGCTGTGGTTTGTAACCATGTGCTGATTACAAACCATTCACAAAACGTAAATAAACAAGTTCGCTTAACTTACCGGTTAACGCATGGTCATCGAAACTATATAGTCTTCCATAAACGGAAAAGTAGGCTATACAAATATAATAACACCGGGGTTTTTTGTTTTACTTTTTTATCTTGTTTTTATCTTGTTGTTCTTTTTGGAGCGTATTTCCACTCTTCTACACTCTGCAGACCGATGTCCCCGGACTCACCGCCAAGAGTGGTCAGACTCCTCCCAGACAAGGTTGGGTTGAACTCCTCCTCCTCCTCCTCCTCACCGACTCACATTTGCCAGGAGAGTGGAATAATAAAAAACGGTAGTAGGCTACTCGTCCACGTAGCAGATTAGGACATTATTACGCGGTTCTAAGTATGGCAAAAATAAACGTGTGGTAACATATTCTAGATAAAAGCTATAGTCCATAAAACATGTTTAATTAAAATATTGTCTTTTATCTTTGGGATGGGTTGTGCAAAAATCTCAGGTTCCCAGATGGCCGATTTGCCTTGAAAATTCAGCATTTTGCATAACATTTTACAAGTCTCTGTCACAATGCCCTTGGCCACATGAGAAGAGCACATTAAACAGGTGTGGTTTTCTTAACACATAGCTGTTTGTGGATTGTATTCATTATAAGGCTGTTGTAAAGGTGTGTGCAACAAGTATTTTCTTTACTATTTTGTTTCTCATTGTATTTCCATCCTGTGATCCTGTCTATTGTTCCAGGTCAACTTATTGAAATGTCTTTAGTCTTTGATGAAAGACAGGCCTTATTTCTTGGAATCTCCCTCACCAGCGCTCATAAAAGGCTCTGACTCTTGGTTTTAAACTGGGGACCCAGAGGCATGTTGCCAAAAATGTCTAATCTGCATATCAAGCTATTTACAGCAGCTACAGACATGAATGGAGATGCCTATCATACCCCCATACATTGTACTGCAGATACTGTAAGGCTTTGCTCTGATTAACAGACAACTATCAAGGTCTCTCCACAGGAACAAGCTGCCTCATAATCTCACACAGTTTTAGCTAAAGGGCGTCCGGCTGGCACCAATAATGAATCTTGTTAATGTCACAGATTTACTGAATTGGTTTGGGCAGTGGATGCAGTTTGATGCACACTGGCGTTAGAGATACTGCAGTTAGCATGTTTGTTGCAAATGCTAACACAACATTTTAATTTTACAGTATAACGGTAAAACTGTGCTTTTTCTTTGCACTGTGAAAAAAACTGCTACCCAGGAATATACGACACAAACGTCGTATATCAGAAATAAGGACCCACACATCCCCTGTGAGTGTCACACAGTCACGTGTGTGTGTCGTCTGGCAGCTTTCAGAAGCACTGGTCACTCCACGCATTTCATTATGCCTAATTGGCTCTGATGGACATCCTGTCAGGTATCACCCAGACAATAGCCCTGGCCCGCCCACATCTACACACACGCACACACACACCGCATGAGGTGCAGAGGAGCTAATTGCGTGTCCTCCTAGCCGTAGCCTGGCGCACATCCAATTTGAGGTATAGCGATCGGGATAGACCATAGGCTATAGCTATATTGTAACGTCGGTCACAACACAAGTGTCACCGCTAGCACTATAGCCTTGAAAATTACCTCAGGGAGCAGAGGAAAAAACACTGAGCTCAGCTGACACCCCCTTATTTCAGCTGACACAAGTATAATGCACAGATAGACAGACACGTACGGGCAAACTACGGCACGTACGCACACACGCGCGCGCTGACACTTATTAACACCTCAGTCCTGAGACTTCCCCCTAAAAGCACACGCATTTCCCATTCGCCTCAGAGACACTGCTTTGTTCTGCAGTAATGACCACTGTAATGGGTCGTCATGGTAATTGTGACTGTGTGTCGAGAGAAGTGAGAAGGAGGTGGGGTTGTGGTGGTGAAGGGGGGGGGGGTTCCTCTTTAAGTGATTTTGTCACCCTGTCCATTCTACAGTGGGATTTGCCCATTACTCTGCTTGAGGTGTTGGCCTGTGCAGGATTGGTCATGTGTAATGCAGTATTTTAAATAGAAGAAATAAGGTGGACTTCTGACTCAGAAAGACTCTGTGGTCTGCAGCAAAGGCTAAGATGCTTCAAAGTGGGCAGCGCCGTTAAGATACACAATGAAGGGGTTGTTTAAGGTGTGTGAGATAGACTGACTATAATCATACAAGCACACCACACCCTAAAACAACACTGTTGTTTTGCCTCTAAACAGTCACACAGAGAAGCTATAGAAGCGTGAACCTCGAGCACAAAGCATGGAGAATGTTGAAGCGAGGGGCAGGGCGAGATATGAAGAAGTCAGGACATGTGGAAATAGCTTTTAATGGGATGAGACAGGGCTGATCCAAGTGATAGCTCACAGCCTCCCAAGGAACACTAAACTAATGTGAAATCAATTATGCTAAAGGGTGAAACAAGACCCACAAAGGACATTGGTATTCTAGGACATAAAGGACAGATCATGTAATTAAAACAACACAACTTACCTCACCACATAATTAAAATCAGATTATATTTATAGAAATGTACTGTATATCCATACATCTACATACTGTATAGGCCTTATTATAAGATGATTAATTTAAGTGGAGTTACCATAATAGTTTTTCAATTGGAACCTTGAAAAGCATAATGTAAATTTGAATCTATATCAAGTGGGAGGTATTACAAAAAATCTAAATGTATGTATGTATTTTATATCTATTGACAGGAACTGCAGATTTGTTCCATTCTGCCTTACAGCAGATCTATAGCATCAGTGATGTATATGCATCCACAGCCTGTTGTTTCTCCTGGATAAGTTAAAGTAAGTGGTGGTGGATGTGCTGGTGTGGTCAAATGCTCCACCCATGCCTCACATTACCAGGCAGGCAGGTAATGTGCCTGCCTGGCTGCCGTATATGTCATTAGGGAGAGAAGGACTACTTTGAGTTACAGAGGGCATCATATAGATTTTGAGGGAAAGACAGAAGTGTGGTTTATGGAGAGAGATGGTCATGTGATGAATGGGATAGTATAATTATGAAATCTGTTGACACAAACTGCAGTAAAGTGACACTATAGAGTGTATATATGGACATTTGGATACGAGGATCATCTACAACATGTATAAATACAATTATATGGACTCTCAGTCAACACAGAGAGGACAATCACTGGTTCAGACAATATCTAGCTTGCTGAGATGTCACTTAATCACAACCTGCTCCAGGCCCACTTGTGTCCATGGTAGGTGGTTTGTATTGCCATGTTAACCCTGCATGTCCTTCCCATGCTAAATCTATAAATTAATACTAATGGAAGCCTCTGGTAATGTCTTATAGCCATTGTGTGATTATGATACTGCAGATCAAATATTTCTATAGTATAATTTTAGTGGTTCAATTATGGCCGCTTGCAGCTTTAAGATTGAACATTTCCCGTCGTGATTTTGTTTGTGTAATCCACTGCAATGCCTATATGCTACAGGCCACACAGCCCACCCACACTGCTTGAAAATGCATCTAAACTTTTCCTCTCACAGTGAATGATTTCTGCAGTCACAGGCAAGAAAATTGTCGGAAAAAGCGTGTTTGTCTTCCCATAGGGCCACGGTAAGTCTGGCGCACAGCACAGTAGATGAGTCCAAAGATGGGGAAAGAAAATATGACAGATGGATTGACGTGTGCCCATGTACGGTGTGGCCACAGTGACATCAGGCCCTGCCTTAAAAAGAGAACACAGGACATCATGTCATTGCCTCTTTGATTCCCTTTGAGTAAAAGTAGGTCAGATTTGACAATGACAAATTTGAGAGTATTTTGGTAGCTAATATTACACCAACATTAGAAATTAACAGTATTAATGATTTAGTAGCTATGGGGGTACAACTTCATGAAAGAAAGATCTGGTGTGAATGTGCCTGTGCGTTTTAGACATATACTACTAGTGAATAAGGAAATAGTTCACTTCGCTGAGATGGCGTGACAGTAGCTGGCATCTTCACCTTCTCTCCTGGTCACATGACCACAGCCTACAGGTTTATTGTCATAGGACTTTAAAAATATAATCCTCTGTGTGCGGTGCTTTTAGACTCATTGACGAGGATATTGTGTTATCAGAGCCTCTAATATGAAGGCTGATGTGATGTGAATAGCACAGAAAAAGCCAACAAACTGGCATTCAAGATGAAATGTCTCATGAAATAGAAAAGGCTGATTCCAATGAGCTGAATGTAATTATTCACGTTTGAATGCAATGTGATTTATATCAGACTGGGCTGAGACTAATTTTGGCCTATTTTCACTGAGTCCACCTTGTTTGAAAACAACAAGTAACTCCAAAGGCAGATGTCTTTCCTTGCTACATTTTATGCAAAGTTAAATCATTTTAATGACAAAAAATGTACGGTAAATATAATGTACATGTGTAATGCATATAAGGTAATAATATAAACAAAAAGGAAAAAATAACACACTAACTACAACCTCAGCCAGAAAGAAATAGGGTTTAGATGCTCTGTTAATACTGTGACAGTCTCTCAGACTAACTTCTAGAGATAAGATTCTAGCATCATTACTAGTAACCTCCTGCTGAGAAACTATTTTACACCCCTGTGAGAAGAACAGAGCACTGCACTGTTAGAAGTTACCTTATTATAGACTGTAACTTAGATCCCTCTCCTAATTAGGATCATACACAGCTTTAGCCATTACCATCTAGGCTAATAGCAAACAATAGAATAAGCTTTGCTTGTCTGCCTGACCACTGAGCTTTTACTCAAACATGTAGTATGAATGACCAGAAACCCGATACCACTGCTAAACTGTCTGGTCTGGTTGGTTCACAGCGGGGGAAGAAATGAGAATGTAATACATGTTTTTCTGTGAATGCATTTATGTGTGAGTGACAAATATAATTCAGAGGAACTTCATAGATCACTGGGGTGATACCTTATATGAGCCTGCCATGGTGTTTATGCATGACTACTGTGTGTATTTTGTATATCTGGAATGCTAATGGGCCTGTACTTCACTGTTTCAACACTTCGCATTTCAAATCAGAGATCAATCAAGTATTATATTATTGTATTGGTATTGGGTCAGCACTACTGTAAAGAATATAGGTTAAATCATTACATATTAAATAATTGACTATACAAGATAACGTATGTCCACCACTATACGGTATACGCACAATAATACAGAATTATTATTGACTGGTCATAATTCTCACTATGATGACGATTGACTAGTGTATCAGCACACGTGGGAGCAGTGACGTTCAATTGTATCCTATAAATAACCTTTCCCGCATACAGTATATATATATGTGTGGGTGTGTGTACATGCCACAGCCATGTCTCTACAGTATTTACCTATTAGCCTATATAGTGTAATAGATAATGCATTAGCATCTTTTCATTTAGGCTGTGAAATTGGATTTGGCATCCCAGTGGAAAGTGTACAGAGATTTGAGCAAACGTGTGAGTGTGTGTGGGGATTTGTGAGGTGGCGGAAGTGTGTGCATATTTGCATGCGTGTGTGAGAGAGAGTGCCTGCATTGGCGGGGGAAGGGGGGGTGCTTCTGAGGCATTATCGTATGGCACTGATGGAAGAGGTATTTTTGTACAGATATTTAACCCATTGATCTAAACACCCAAAACCACTTGACTGGCTATCAAAGTGGAAGAATAGGTCCAATTATAATTTGTTACAATCCAGAAATAATGTAGCATACGTCTTGTCATACCTGATTTATGTATTTATCGTGGCTAAAATACTAAGTTCCATCCCACAAGTCAACTGACCACCCAAATAGAAAATCCTTTGTCTCCTTGAAAAGGGCAGGGCAGGCCAACACCTATACCCCGAGTGCAGACAACCGCAGACGAGCATGTGTGTGTCCAAGTGTGTTGCTCACTCAAGCATGCATGTGCTTAGGATGTTCCCTTCCACCTACTCACTGTTGGCAGCAGGCACAGTATACGTGCGCGCACATGCATGAGTGCGTGAGAGAGAGAGAAAGAGAGAGATACAGTCCAAACTATTGGCAGTGAAGGCAAATTCATCAGCTTTAGTATACCTCCCCCACTCTCTCTATTCCACCTCCTCTCTGCTCCCTCTCATTGTTTCCAGCAGGGTCCTACTATCAGCATGACTAATGGCCTTACACCGTATACCCTCCTACTGTCTGCCCTCAGTCGGCCACACACTGTTCTCTGGCACGGCCCGCGCTATCCCTCCTGAGCGCTTCCTGCTGCAGCAGCGCCGTCATGAGAGAGAGAGAGAGAGAGAGAGAGAGAGAGAGAGAGAGAGAGAGAGAGAGAGACGTGGTGAGCTACAGGCTAACGCTTAGAGGGGGAGGACGATGCTCTCAGAGAGACTCAAATTGGGCTGGCGCAGGGCCAGATGATACCACCCCTCCCTTCTGCAACCCCAAACCATGCCTGCACAGAGAGGCAGTCTGCCCAAGATGCATCTGGTCTACAACACTACGCTACACTAGGATAGGCAGGCACAGACCATAAAGGAGTTAGTTTAAGGATCTACAAGACAGAGAAGCACAGACAAGATATGAACGTGGGGTGTGAGAAAGAGAGAGGTGGGATTGGGGGGGGGGGGGGTGGGCTAGGATAACTCATGGAAAAAATAGGGGAAATGTCAGTCAATGAGATATAGGAGATAAAAGGGAAGGAAGGAAGAGAGTGTAAACTGGATTTGCTGCTTTTTGTTACTTTCTCATGCATGCACAAACAGGCGGGCAGACACACACACACACACCAGCTATCAGTGTCACAGTCCAATGTGACATCTGCTCTGATGTGGTCCTTTTACACTTCAGTGACTGTTGAGGCCACGGTCACAGATGTTCCCAGGCCATGCATGCTCCTTGTGGGAGATACCAGACCTAAGATGGAGGCAGGAAACATGCCCTTTTTCTATTAACCACTAGAGTGGATCCATCTACAGCTACATCAACACCCCCAGTCTGCAAGACCTTGCCACTAGTCCATATTACATTGTTGACGTGTGTAAGAATTAGCTAAATGTGTTTTCTACTCATGTGAGTATTCTATTGGTTTATGAGGCTTATTAATGAGAGAAAGTCTGTGTGTCTGTGTGTGTGTGTGTATGTACACAGGACAAGAGTGACCCCATGGAGATCCCAGATGTCTGCTGGTCATAAATAAACATTATGATGAATGTTTAATCCCCATCAGTGGGAGGCAGGGGAACTGATATTGACGAGGCCACACACACACACAGAGGACAGATTGAAGTAATGACAGGTGGGTTGATCGGGGGTGGGGACCTCCACAAGGGGCTAACTAATGAGCAGGACATTGGATTTCTTGTGTTATGGAACATGGAAAATGTAAATATGGTGTCAGCTGCCACGATGACCTCTGACCCCCCGCCCTCCAAAGTTTCTACGTAAATAAGTTAGCCTTCCCCAACTGTGATGCTTTATTTCTTAACAGTGTGCTCGTCTCTTCTCATGCCTTTATGTGACTACTGTACATGTTCAGTAGAATATTCGCTGTGATCCCTGAATAGTACGCTCCCCTCTCTCTGCAATCCAAAATGCTGTTTGAGGAACACTGCTGGTGTCATCGGAGATTGCGTCAAATACTTTTTTTGAGCCCACCGCACACTTTACATTTTACAGAATAAATATACTGTAAATGTATAAAATATTTTTAAAAAAATAGAAAGATTCTATTAATAAAGATCTAAAAATACATAGATCACATGTTAACAGAAAATACAAATATTTGAATGGTAAAAAGCTGGGAGACTGCTGCAGTGGTTTCTTAATTTCTTCCGCTGCTGTATAATAAAATGAACTTGCACTTATGTGATTCAGGGATTTTCCTGTCATTCATTCATTCATTCATTCATTCATTTGTTTCAGCCAGCCCCTTCTCTCATGCTCACTTCTGAACGACGCCTCCGTTCTCAGGAGGAAATCCGCACATACTGACGTAAACAAACAGTCAGGCAACAAAGAGGCCTGCGGGGCTAATTACTTGTCGCTTCATGCTAGCAAACAACACAGTGGGGAAAATGGGGTCGGGACTAACAAATGAGCAGGCTGGCACTCTCACACATAATATAGTACATAAAACAGACAGACAGACAGACACTCATAAACCCTTATGGAAACAATGAGGCATTTTGTGGTAGTTGATGAACCAGGTGTCACCCCTGCAGGGCAGAGGTTGACAGCCCACAATAACCATTGTTTATAAGGTCTCCCTCTCTGAACGATGACAGACAGGGGAGGGCATTTAGTGTGTTTTTATTATTTGGGGACTAATGCATGCTATGAATATAGTGTCAACAATGCATTAAGTAAGTGTTTGTGAGAATGTGCTGGTACAGTCTGACACACACACACACACACACACGTATCTAACCCTTTGTGACAGAAAGGAGAGACTGCATTGTAGCATAACAATTGTAATTATACACGCTCAATTTATTTATCAATTCTCAATCTATTCATTCCCTGTGTGTGCAGTACGAAGCTGCCAGCCTTCTGTGTGATATATTTGAGGTTTTCTCAAAAGTCCCCAGGTCCTAGCACAATGTGCTGTCGAATGTGGATTCCTGCTTCGCTAGCTCAGCAACCACCTCAACCCCTCACCTCACTTCATATCAGCCACTCCACTTTCCTTAGCACACTGTTGTGGTGCATTTAATAAGCCCCCCTGCTGAAAGGCTAATTCACACGCACACGCACACACACACACGTATGGACAGATTTATGAGAGAACCGCTGAGAGTTCTAAGTGAATGCTATCAGATAATTGGGTAAGGTGCTTGTTAGGCGAGGGTGTCTCCTTGACTACATTTTCATTTAGGGCATTTGGCAGACGCTTTCATCCAAAGCGACTTACATGTAGTACATTAGTCATTAGTTGGACAGGTCATACACCAGCAATTGTAAGCAACCAATATTATGTCAGAATAGTTACAGCATCTTGTCATCGTGTCTACTACCACGTCAATATATAATTATATATATAATGAAATTCTAATATGAAATGAATATAAAAGTGAATAGTACTAAAGTGCTAAGTATATAAGCACAGTTTTGTTTGGACTACCATTTATACAATCTCCTATGGCCTCCACCCTGTGACCGCAACGGTTAAACACAGCAGCGACCTTTGAACCCCGGAATACCAAAGACCCCACCACTCATCCATCCCACAATGAGCATCACAGTTGGAACAAAGACATGGGGATAGCTTAGACAGCATATCTCATGTTGGCAACTATGTACACAATGTAATTATCATCACGGACGTCCCTGTTGTAGATCAGCCTCAGCCTGTGGCGTCCCTTAGCACTACGTCACATAAGCAACTCTGATAGCATTTAAGCTCAACACCCACTTTCGGGAAGTGATCATGTCAATGTCCACTGACTGTTAGCATTCTCACCCACACATTTTACACATTTACAAGACCTGAACCCCAGTTTAGTTTTCCACCGCATTCCTCATTGGAAGTTTAACATCCAACTTGGCCATTGAGTTACCTAGTTGGTCGTCCTGCGTGTCAATCAAAACACCTCGCTTGTTGAGTAGGCGGGCACTGATGCAGTTAGCCAGCCAGTGCTGTGTCCCAGACTTTAGGCATGTTAGTGCGTGGCGCTGCGAGACTAAGGCAGGGAAGGCTAGTAGTAAACGAACTGATCTGAAGCATTAGTTGTAGTCAGGTCACATTAATCTCCTGCCTCTTGTCACAACGTCTTACAGTGATGGGTGCAATTCAGGTTACATTGTGTTTGTTGACCAAATGCCAAAATACGTGTGTTTACTGGAAGGCATGCCCACTGACACATACACACGCACACAGGTACGCAGGTAGGCACGTGCACGCACACGCGCACACTTCCTCACTATGCAAGTGGAGGCTGACTAAGCAGTGCTTCCATCACACAGAGAGCTGTCTTCTCTCTCCAGGCAAAAGCGGTTCCCACCAATCTCCTCCAAGAGAGGATCAAATTAAAGTTCTCATGTGCGCTGTGAGCAACAAAAAAAAAAGGAATTAAATACTCCACTTGGGACATTTTACTCATGTGAATGTTATTGCAGTTCAAAGTGAATCACTCAGGTGCAAGCATTCACCCTGTGTTAGTGCCTTTAAGCAAGAAACGAGACTTAAGTGTATTTGGATAGGGTGGAGGTATACAACAGCCTCACACGGTTGTCCTGATTAAAAAGAGAAATGGCTGCCCTCCAATACCCTCCTGCTCTTTGGCCCACCTCTATGTAGGAAAGCCAACAACATGCAGGTGGACCAAACACGTGACTTGGCTTGGTCCGTGGATGAAAGGAGTTTGGTAGACGACGACAACACCCTTCCTTGTTTAGTGTCTGTTGCCCATGATAAGGCAGGGAGCCCAACTACCAGACAGAGGTGCCTAATTTCAGGGGAAAGTTATACTCATTCCCCACCCAGGGGAGAGTAATTACTCTCGACAACTGGGAGCTCAGATAGGTGATTCCACAACCAACGGGGAGATAGACAACTCTGCTGTTAGTAGGGCTCGATCTTGCTTTTAAAACATGAGCGTTCGTGCACTTTTTTCATCCTATATTCCTGCACACTCTCCCAATGCGATAGCTGGGTAAGCTGAACATGTCTGATGTTTGGCCTGCAGCCATTTGGATGTAATCAATAGCTTTAATCGATTAGGAATGTAGTCAAAGCTACAGACAAGCCAAAGTGTCACATTAACCTGCTTGTATGCATTACCATCCACACTGTATTGATTGTAAACAGGTATGGAAAGTAGTATCTGATGGATTCATTCCAGAGCTGGTATGAAGAGAGCCCTGTGTGGCTGTAATTCTTTTTGCCCTTCTCGTTGTACTGGGTCATTGTTTCAGAGAAAATAACCCGATATGCTGGCCATGCTCCTGTTCATTTGTCTTTGTGAGAGGAAAAGCACAGGCGCTAAGAAAGGTGAGCTCTGCGGATTTTAAGATCTGTCGCACTCACTAAGCACAGAACTCAATCCCCTCTCTCTCCTCTTTGCAGCACCATGCTGACACCTAGTGGCCAAACATAGAATTGACAATAGTTTGAGTGTAATGGTTGCGTGGCCCCTCCTCCTCTAGGCAAGGAAATCCAACCTGACTCAATCACTAGAAAACCATTTTAGCAGGTCTAAGCAGGTCATTATTCAGGGACCTGTGTTTGGACGCATGACATCTATAGCAGGAAATCAAACTCTGAATCAGATGACTGGTCAATTCCCACACACCGTTAAAAAAATGTTTACAAGGCAATTGTAAAAAAAACACTAATTGAGTTCCTCTCAACAGCCTCCACGGGGGCAGCAGCTTCAGCAAGGCACCCCAAACTTCCCTTTCCCGGGCAACATCAGCAAGCTCTGACTGGGGGATCCCGAGACGTTCCCAGGCCAGTGTTGAGATATAATCTCTCCACCTGGTCCTGGGTCTTCCCCGAGGCCTCCTCACAGCTGGACGTGCCTGGAACACCTCCAAGGGAGGCGCCCAGGAGGCATCCTTACTAGCTTGCCCGTACCACCTCAAATGGCTCCTTTCGACGCAAAGGAGCAGCGGCTCTACTCAGAGTTCCTCACGGATAGCTGAGCTTCTCACCTAATCTCTAAGGGAGACGCCAGCCATCCTTCAGAGAAAACCCATTTCGGCCGCTTGTACCCGTGATCTTGTTCTTTCGGTCATGACCCACCCTTCATGACCATAGGTGAGAGTAGGAAAGAAAATTGCCCGGAAGATCGAGAGCTTTGCCTTGGGGTCCCTTGCTGTAGATGCTGCCCTCGTGACCCGACTCCGGATAAGCGGGAGAAGATGGATGGACAACAGGCTCCTCTTGTCTTTGACTCGAGCATTAGCAAACACGTTTAAACGCTACCATCTGGTTACAAGTGGCAGTGAATCATGTCATGCCCTTTGGTGTGGTACTCTCTCACTACTAAAGGTCATCCAGCAGAACAGTTGGGGTTGGTTTGCCAATAAAGGCTTGTAGAGCTGCAGGCTAAAGGAGCACAATAAGCTGGGCAGGTATCAGGTTACTGTTATGTTAGAACCTATAGCATATATTGTTTATCTTCAACAGCCAGGATCAACATGATTTCACTACCTTAACTGACATAATGAAACGGTCCAACATGGGCCGGCATTGCCCTTTGCCTTAATAAACAGCTGTTAGACCTTGTGGGATATAGTATGCTTGTGTTGTTGGAGGAAAGACAATATAACTGGTGAGTATTTTTTGTATGTTTTTCAAGGCATATAATGATAGAGTCAAAGCCTTCACATATTAGGTTTCCCCATTTGTGAGGTTGGATTGGAGGGCATATTGACATGTCCACCTTAAGATTAATATCTGCCTACATGCAGCATACATGTCAAGATAAGGAAGGTTCCTTTAAATATGTACTTACTGTAATAAGACTGACAAAGGATGTAAGAACCGGAGAGAGGCATCGTGTTACAGTGGCTCTCCTTTGCTTTAATACGAGCATGCTGAAATGTCAACAGCACACTGAATGCGTCCTCATCAAGCTAGTCCACTAGCCAGGCTCTACACGCATAGCCAAGCATGGAACACATGCGAGGCTGTGCTGAGTAAGCATTTACAGCAGCAGTACCCATAGGAAGACTTAAGACTGGTCTGCACATTCCACTGCTCCCACCTCATTGCTCTCATTCATTGCCTTTGTTCTGAGGAAGAGGCAGGTGGCTTTGTTCTACGTATTGTATGGTCAGCTACAAAGGAATTGCTCCTTGTTGAGAGCTGCACCAAACCCTGACAAATCATCAGATTCCCTTGTGGAGGCGGTCCTTGTAGGAATATAGGCTACACCTTTATTGCTAGGTGTGAAATATAGAATTGTGCAGGGTTTACCTTTCTCACTCACGAGGCTTGTTTAATAAAACAGAAAAAGGTCTATTCGATTTTCTCTCTTTTCAATGAAAGACAATGACAATGTTTTAGATGTCCAACCATCCAAATGCTATCTATAATCATTTGCATTGTAGAATGTATGGATTGATTGCCCATGGATCTACATCATGTGAGTCCCCAAGCCTTCCAATATATGCATTTGTCTATGACACATTCTATTTACTTGTATGCCTAACAACATGAGTCAGTCTGATGTCGATAAGGTACAAACGGAGATTGTGTGTGTGAGGAAGCACCTGATTAAGCAATAAGAGAGGGGGTGCTGATGTACCTTCAACCTTTATTCAACATCACAACTCCTGGAGACATTTGGTCTGAGGGAACAGCAGAGGACTACGGTTTCCTATAAATATTTCTCAACAGAAAAGCTCAAGTAGTATGAAATGAACAAAAGAGACAGAAAGGTTTTTAACATGGCAGCAGGCTGGCATGCACAGAACTAGCATGTGGACTTGTTCTCCTATAGAGCGCTGTACAAAACTACCATTCAAAGGTAGGCCAGTCAAGTGTGTGGGCAGCTGTCAAAGCATCTATCACACAGTAGCATTGGGTAGCATCATGAACAAACAACAAATCCATAGAAAGAAAAAGAAAAGGCACAATCCAATCCTCAACAGTCACCCTGCAAAGGCTTTTGGGGATAGATATATATATATATATATATATATATACATATACATATATACATATACATATATACACATACATATACATACATATATATACATACATATATATACACATATACATA
>JAODLL010036397.1:0-22035 GCA_026546735.1 Forbesichthys agassizii | reverse complement strand
CATGGTGTAGTTTGACCATGTCTGACAACATAACTATTTAACCATGGTGTAGTTTGACCATGTCTGACAACATAACTCTTTAACCATGGTTTTTCAGTACTCACCGCCACACCAAGCTGATAGTACACAACTGCTAGGTCACCCTCTAGCTGGTGGACTTCCTGGTCCTTTAGGAGGCCTTGCACCATTGATCCCAGCTCCTGGTCGATGTAGTCCAGGTTCTTCTTGGCCAGGTCAGTCTCGTCAGCTGATGTACTGCCTCCCAGGTAGGAGAAGATTCCCTGCACCATGACCCTCATCACAGCCACAGAAAGAACCCAGGTTCACTTTCACCACCAATGTATTTAAATGACCATTTGACCTTCAAGGGCCAATCTCTGCATTTAGCAAAACGATACAATGCGTAGCCTTCTGGGATTATGGTTAGAGATGTGCAAAGATAGTACAGTATTTACAATACATTTAGAGATATTAAATATCTCTATTATATAGTATATATTTTTACTATGTCAGGATTAGGTAAAAAGGTGACTTAATAAAGATAAGATGTAGCCTACTCAAACACACACCTCATGGTCTGCATAAAACCCACTGGTTCTAAAACCTTCCCAAACATTGCCATGACTGGGTCTTCTGATGATTTGGATTTTGAACAATTTACTGTTAAACACACAATATTTTATAATTTTAAAATGGCTGATTTATTTATAGTTATAAGTATTCGGGGCGTATTGAAGTAATAGTGTGTGACTCACCTTTGTAATTCTCTGTGAAGTTGTGAGTTGACCTTCACTGAAGCATTTATACATGCCCCAGAACCTTATCTGATAAAAAGTATCCGCCTCAATGAAGTTGAGGATAACAAACAGGCAGAGGAGACTGTGGATAGAATAGGACGGCTGGGGTTTGACATGTCTTTCTTAATCTCGGAGCGCATTTAAAGCATTGTTTTCAAGCTTTGATTATAATGTTAGGGTTAGGGTTATATTATTTACATTTACATTTACGGCATTTGGCAGACGCTTTTATCCAAAGAGACTTACATGTAGTACATGTGTCAGTAGTTGGACAGGTCATATACCAGCAAATAAGCAAACAATGTTCTAAATAGAACAAATGCAGCATAATGTCATCATACCTTTTACCACATAGTCAACCATATAACATGCAATAATTAATTAATGGCACAGCTAATAAAGTGCTTCAAATGTTTTATTTTGTTTTATAAATATAGAGATAAGATCATGAGAATAAGTGCAAGAGGTAAGAGCAAGAGAAGTTACAAAGGGGATTCAAGATGACACTCTTAGATAGGAGAGAGTGCTAAGAGGTGGCGAGGTCGCTAGTCAAGGTACCAAGGTGGTTTATTACACTTTAGTTTGTAGTATTTACATGTGTATGCTATTAAATGGTGCAGCTATTACCTCTACAGCACAAACAGAAAATGGATGGTTTAATCTCTAACACAAGGAGTGGAGTGTTACAATTCACCCGTATTGGTGGGTTTGTAACAGTACATAATACATATAATTAAAAATCATAAACTAATACACTTATTATAGTGTGTGTGTGTGTGTGTGTGTGTGTGTGTGTGTGTGTGTGTGTATTTTGGCAAGTCAGTGACATGACACATTCTTTTTCAGTCCATCTATATTCTAAGACCTAGACATACTGAAATTCAATGAAAATAAATAAATAGGCTTTCATCTTAAGTTTTGCTAGTTTTTAATTCTATACATATTTAATTGATGTTAAAACTAATCCAGACTCCTGTAGTCATGAACTATCATATCTTACCAACTATTAACACTAATCATTTGCATCAAATATATCTACATAGACACACAATAAACGTGATTGAACAAAGAAACGTGATGAACAAAGTTTTATTACCTTAAAATCAACTAAGGCAATGCAATCACAAACATAAATTAAGTAAAAACTAAATGAATACCTTAAAATAATAGTTTTCTTCTAAACTTGGCTGTCTACCACAGGATGCTATTCCTCACATCGTGTGCAACATGGATTAATTGGGCATGTGCAGAATGAATCATGTGATTCAAAATGTGTTGATCTAAATTTCAAAGAGATTACGTGCTGTAGGATTTTGTATAGTATCTCAAATCTCTGATCCTAAATTTTAGATTGTAGTACTTACTCCGGAGCAGTAGATGGCGATTAAGTTAGATGCCAATGTTTAAAACGTGCAATTGCAGAAGTGGCGCCAAAATTTGGAAGTTGTCTGTGCTTTCTCTAGAAGTAAACAAATGTTTGAGACGTTCATATTTCGCAAAAAATATAGAAAATTCTGTGGTTTGGCAAAAATTTAAAAAGTAAAAATGGACCCGACATCAGGATTTTTTGAAAACCTGCGAAAAGTATGCGTGACTTTGGAAACAGAGACTGCTAAACTACAGGACGCCTTTCTAAACCGTAACGACGTTGACAGTGGTGAGTAGAACTAGCATAGCAAACCGATGCACCGGTGTAATATGTATTTTTTTATTGCGATAGATACCAAACTAAACGCGTGTTTTTATCCAGAAGACACAGACAGAGCCCTGCAAACATACCACGAATTATACTCTGACGCTATGCAACTGAAGGTACCGTACTGTACAGTCATCTATGACTGAATTCTCTTGAAATTCAACGAAGTGATGTTTATACAACGCAGTCTGAAATGAATGCCCAATGATATTACTCATACTGTACAGGGACAAATGCGGGACAAAATGGCCCAGCTAAAGACAAAGGAGAACGAAGTGGCCAGCTTTATTAAGGCCTGCAAGGTGGTGGAACAGAGGTTTAGGGAAGACATTGACAAACTGAGGGGGCATTGTGAGAATTATGGCTATCAAGCTCCCCAAAACAACCAGCCATGTACGAGTAAGTAAAGTAACAACATCATATTCTCTTTCGCTTAGTATTCATCTTGAACAGATTTGTTTTGTTGCTGCATTTTAAATCATGTTGACAATGATACACTTCTTAATTTGTATCTGGAATTGTCGCTACTGCTATGGAAGATGCCCCTCCCACACACACAGTGCACTGCTTAGAGTGCATTCAGAGGACTGAACGTTTGCTAAGTGAATCTTTAATTATTTTTGCTGTATGGCATGTTTACGCAAACATTCTTTAACTACGTTCAAAGACGTTTGCTGTGTTTTAAATATGCTTAACGGGAGTTCAGAGCAAATGGCCAGTCTGCTGTACACACCAAAAAGCAAATAGACTTTATATATACACATAGTTATCATAAATGTGTAGTTTCGAATACCTTAGGTACAGAATAAATCTTTGTTCTACATAGTGCAGGTCACCAATAATGAGTTGATGTTGACAGCTGCCTCAATGACTGTGGGTGGCAGTATAAGCTTGGTGGACCTTCAATTACTTGTTTTCTCTCCATTCTCTATGAATGAAGCTGAAGAAGAGGGAGGTGGTGTGAGGATGACGATGGTCAAAGAAGCTCAGCAGGAGGAGCCTGGAGAGGAGCCATCTGCTGGCACGCCAGCCCATGTCCCCTTGGTGGACCCCATGCGCACGCCTCAGATGGCCGACTTTGGCCTGTCAGAGCTGCATCTGAGGAAAGTGCTGGGAGCGGCCTCTCTCTCCCACGAGGTGCCAGCCATGCCTGACATGAGGCTCCCCTCGCCGTGCATGCCGGTGACACCCAAGTGCAACCTGCGCATGGATGAGGAGGACGAGCCACCCTCCCTCCACATGTGTGACTTTGGCATGGTGGAGCGCACCATGTGCCTTAATAATGATTTCACTATGGACCTGCACCGCAAGGATGTGGAGAAGGCCCAGAGGTAGGATGGGAGTAGGCCTTAGGGCTGTGCTGTGGTATCATACCCATGTTAGTTTGCCACATGAGATGTTGATGATATAGTAGAGTTGAGGAACCTTAGGGCTGTGCTGTGGTATCATATCATCCCCATGCTCTACTTGTACAGTTTGCCACATGATATATATAGTAGAGTTTAGGACATGTTGGAATAGGTGACCCCGACATAGCGTGCATCCGGAAAGTATTAACAGCGCTTAACTTTTTCCACATTTTATGTTACAGCCTTATTCCAAAATAGATTAAAATAAAATTTTATTCAAAATTCTGCACACAATACCCCATAATACGCATGTGGAAAAAAGGTTTGTATGAAAATTTTGTATTGTATGTATTGAAAATACAAAGCTGAAAATCACATGTACATAAGTATTCACAGCCTTTGCCGTGACACTCAAAATGGAGCTCAGGCTCATCCTGTTTCCACTGATCATCCTTGAGATGTTTCTACAACTTGATTGGAGTCCACCTGTAGCAAATTCAGTTGGTTGGACATTATTTGGAAAGGCACACACCTGTCTGTATAAGGTACCACAGTTGAGAGTGCATGTCAGAGCACAAACCAAGCCATTAAGTCCAAGGAATTGTCTGTAGACCTCTGAGACAAGAATGTATCGGGGCACAAATCTGGGAAAGGCTACAGGAAGATTTATGCAGCATTGAAGGTCCCAATGAGCACAGTGGCCTCCGTCATCCGTAAATGGAAGACCTTTGCAAACTGAGCGATCAGGGGAGAAGGGTTTTAGTCAGGGAGGTGACCAAGAACCCTATGGTCACTCTGACAGAGCAGCACTCCACCAATCAGGCCTGTATGGTAGAGTGGCCTGACGGAAGCCACTCTTCAGTAAAAGGCACATGACAGCCCGCCTGGAGTTTGCCAAACGCAGCCTGAAGGAGACTCTGTCCATGAGAAAGAATGATCTGATGATAAAAAAAAAAGATTGAACTCTTTTGCCTGAATGCCAAGCGTCATGTCTGGAGGAAACCACTCACCACCTGGTCAATACCATCTCTACAGTGAAGCATGGTGATGGCAGCATGAGATTTTGAGAGGCTGAATACTTACTTACATGTGATTTAAAAAATAAATACAAATGGTTTTTTTTTTTAATGTAAAAACTTTTTGACTATTATGGGGTATTTTGTGTTGAATTTTGAGGAATAAACTGATTTGATCTATTTTGGAGTAAGGTTGTAGCATAACAAAATGTGTAAAAAGTGAGGCCATGTGAATACTTTCAGGATGGACTGTAGACAGTAACAAGAGTAGAGTTTGAATGGAAGAGCAGGGAAGCCAGAACAGGGGCCATTTCCCTTTGCTAATGTGACTAATGTTGACCATAGATATAGTACTAAACAGTTCAATTTTCAAATTGTCACTGGTATTGTTACTACAAATAATATTATGATGTAGTTTTATGTCTCATCCCTAGTAGGCAGTAGAGTGTGTCCTTAGGGGGATGGCATAGATCAAATGACCCTGCCCGCCCCAACACACACACACACACTTACATTGTCCTTCATTTGCCCAGGTGTCTTCCCGTACGTCCGTTCAGCTCTGTGATGGATGGCTTGTCTATGACAGGTATGAGAACAGAAGACATCCATTTAAAGTATAAACCTGAGCAGTCAACTCAGGTTGCAACCTCAGTAGAAGCATAGGAACTTATGCTCACCTAGCCTATATTCTCCATTTTGCCTGACAAGGAGCCAGCATGGCCAGTGTTTCTATTTAATTGTAAACCTGTTTTTATTATGTTTGAAATAGATTTGTGTAATTTTAAGACGTTAGGCCAATATTTAATAGGAAGAGACTAATTGATGTGCTCTTCATCCTCATGTAAAGTCCTCTACAAACTAATCGTACTTATAATGTATCTTCCATTTTATTAATGATAAAATTATGACTGCATAGTTATTTCCACGTGGTGTTGGAAAAACATAGTAAAAAAAACTTCAAAAATACCTAAAATTTCAGTTCTAACAGAAAATTAAATTAAGATTACCAACATTAATTAAACATTTACGTCTTGTCTGTGTTATTAGTAACAATGAGATTAAGTATAATGACCCTACAATATGCATTTTAAGCAAATGTTTTATGCCATTGTGGCTTGTTTGATGAACCATAGACTGTTTTTCTCCTTTGTACATGTTCAGGATCAAATATTCCCTTTGTCGTATGTAATGAACAAAGTTCTTTTTCCCAAGCTTCCATTTGTATCATGTCTATGGCACTGGTTGAGGTGTGTTAGACATGGCAGAGGTTAAACAGAGGATTCATGTGATGGAGCATAATGCAGCTAAAGCCTGCACACTGTAAGGAGAAGATGAGTATGCTTTCTCCTTCAACAGACAAGATGGAGACCCCAGAGCCACCAGTGTTTTCCACCTTCATAATGAAGAAGGCAGGTGCCTGCTCCTCTCCACCCCCACCTGATCAGGGCAGAGGGACCTGCAGTTACCCTAGCAACCTTCAGATGACCCCCGAGCTCCCTGTTTTTCAGACCCCCTACATGAACAAACTTCTCAGCAAAAGGAAGGTAAAATGGTGTGTGTGTGTTTGCTGTAAACTGGATATGTCACACTCTTATTCTTGCTACTATAAGTACAGGGTTAAGTCTTGTGTTAGTTCCTTTTGCAAATTGTGACTATTTTAACATGCTTCTGAAGAGAATTCTATGTATACATTTGACATGGGCACATTTAACATACAGTTACAAAAGTATTGCATTCCATTTTCTGTGCCTCGTTATACACGTTTTCAGAACTAGCAGACCATGTAAACATCCCACTTGTCACTACCTAGGACACTGCAGACGCGTGACATTGAAGCAATATGTAAATTACTAACCAAAGGCTTTTGGTTGACAGCGTGACTGTTTTTGTTGGCAGGGTATAAGAGAGGCTGAGCAAGGTTACCCGCGTGACGGAAGTGAGAATATGCTCTCGGAGCGGACGCCTGTGCCGCCACATCATGAAAGTGCATCCAGATGTGCCTGGGACTACGCCGTGCCAGAGATATTGATCGGTGTTGTCCAGAACAAGACGCCAGAGATGCCCAGCCTGGAGTCTCTGTTGGGGCGCTCTTTACTCAGTGTAAGATCTTACCAGACAGCTACATGTTTTACAATGAGGGAGAGACCACAATAACCAACACAGAACACAGAATGGCTGAGTTTTGCATACAGCTGATGTTGTGATGTTGTTCACAGATGCTCTATATGCTGCCCATGACTATCAGCTTGTGTTTGTGCCTGTAGAGGACCGCCAGCAGAGCTAGGGAGCATACTAAGTGGGAAGAGGGGCCTGTGCAGCCCTGCGTGCCCCTGCTACTGCGGGACGGACCCACTCAGGAGTTCAGCCTGGGATCGCCCCGCGTCAGGGAGTCCTACATGGAGGCAGAACCCAGCACTCCGGAAATGCCTGACCTCAGCTCGGTTACCATGGATGTTTGTAAGGTACGCTTAACCGTGTACAAATGAACTAGCTGTAGCCTGCATCAGTGTTGATGATTCCAGTCAAGTATTAATTTGTCATACCTCTTTTGTCCCGTTGAGGCAGTAGAGGGGCACAATAGTTTAGTGGTAAATGGACATTATTTATATAGCACTTTTCCAACCTTCCGGCCATTCAAAGCGCTGTACAGGATTGCCTTACACTCACCCATTCACACACACATTCATACACTGATGGTGATTGCTGCCAGGCAAAGGCGCGACCAACCACCGGGAGCAGTTAGGGGTTAGGCATCTTGCTCAAGGATGCTTACAGGTAGGTCAACACCAGGGTTCGAATCCATGACCACCCCCGAGTTTCACCTATAGTGGTGGAGGAGAAACATAGTCCAGCATAAAGGAATATATTTCACCACTATAGGTGAAACTGATGTGTGCCAGCTGGGACCCCCACTACCTCAGAGGGTTTATATATTCCTTTATGCTGGACTTTGTTTCTCCTCTAGCTGGTCTCTCAGATTCAAGCAAAGAAGATGTCCTGTGCAGTACAGCCACAAGGAAGGCCACCAGGGAAAGAAAACAGGTAAGAAGCACTTCACCTACTGCTGCTAGCAAGCTGATAATGGCATAAATACACTTCCACATTCATCTGCTGCTAGCAGGCTGATAATGGCATAAATACACTTCCACATTCATCTACTGTTGCTAGCAGGCTGATAATGGCATAAATACACTTCCACATTCAACTACTTTTGCTAGCAGGCTGATAATGGCATAAATACACTTCCACATTCATCTGTTGCTAGCAGGCTGATAATGGCATAAATACACTTCCACATTCATCTACTGTTGCTAACAGGCTGATAATGGCATAAATACACTTCCACGTTCACCTACTGTTGCTAACAGGCTGATAATGGCATAAATACACTTCCACATTCATCTACTGCTGCTAGCAGGCTGATAATGGCATAAATACATGTACTCATAATTGGTTCAGTGTGTATTTTAAAGAGATATTAAACTTAAGAAACTGCTTCATCATTGAATTTCCAGGGAACATGCTTAATAGTGATCATTATCTTTATTATAAAATGACCTATATTGGGATATGAGATTTTGGTCATATTGCAGAACTCTATACAGAATTAGTTCTACAAAACTTTTCTCTAGCTAGCTAATGAAAAAAACCTTTACCGTACCCATGTCTGCTCATGGCTAGAGCAACTGTGCTGTATATGGCTAACTAAATAATGGTAGAATATGGAATGAATACAATGAAATTAATACATTGTTGATTCAGAGCAGCTGTGTGAAAACCAATCCCTACTACTGCTTTCAGAGGGCACAGCATACCTGTCATAACAGAAGGTGAGTTCCAGAGTCTACCCAGCTACCTGAGACAGATGTCCTTATACAGCCTCAACCAGGTCCTTCACAAAATCAACAATGCTGCCAAGGAAAAGTCCCACGGTAAGTCGCCACACACACATTTCAGAATTACTGCAAGATGGATGTACATGTGATTTAACAATCTGTGGTTCAGCCAGTTTTCTAGATATGTTTCTCAAATCTACAGTATTTTCACTTTATATTTATTGCACTCAGAAATGTCAGTTCTGTTAAACTGGTGTTTAAATTATAACATTTTACAGTGTTACTGAAGGGTGTGTATGTAAACTGTTTGAATGTTGTAATGTGGCGCCCTCTACAGGACAAGGGGCAGTGTTTCAGATAGATGACCTGAAGAAGATTACTGGCATTGGTCCACAGGCTCCCATATACTTCCTCTGTCTGACAGAGCTCAAGAGACTAGAACACGTTCAGGGTGCAGGGATCAACTCTGTGTACAAGCTGCCCCTAGCAAGCTGAGGAAACATTGGACTGTCACTCAAACTGTGTTCTATTGGGCATTCATTTGACAAGCCATGCTCACATCACTTGGCTTTTCTGGCCATATAACTGTTGTGTTCAAGTTCCCCATACATTGACAGACATTTGAAACACAACCGTTGACCATGTGTGGGTGGCTCTAGGGTGAAAGTACAAACTGATGTAATCCTAAATCAGGGACTATAATGATTAAAACAATAAGTCACAACACATTTTAAGTAGTGCTTCTTAAAATGAACTACAATAATAACCACATTGGGTAATAAAATCACTCAGTTGTTTAAAAAAATTGCTTGAAAAGGGACACATATCTGCTTCAAAATAAATTATGTTTAAATGTTTGAGTAGAAGCTTTTGTAGACATTTTTACTTTGCTTGATCTTGGTGATTTTTATTTGACTTAAGATTCTTAAACCCATTTTTACTCATGTTTTAATAAAACGTTTAGAAATTCCAAAGGTAAACAATCATAGGCCTACAGTAAAACCTTGATTTAAATATATTTATAAAAATAATAGTTACCTATATCATAATCATTATAAATGCATTGAGACGTGGGCCTGTAGGGTGTTCAATCAATTGTTCAAACAATGCAGTTTAATGAATCCATGTAATGGGAAGCAACCCATTCAATAGTTCAATGGGAGCAACAGGTAAACTAAGGCTGTATTACTGCTGTCTCAAGTCTCCTATTAAAGGCATACTTTTAAATGATCAATTATAAGTTAAAGTATCAATTATATTTGTAAATGTGTCAATGGTAACTGATACCATTAATACGTTAAAAGTTAAAAAGATCAAAGTAGGTTCATTACTTAAACACAATTAAAACGTTTTTAGCCTACACGGGTAATAACAATAGTATATTTGAATGCAGATAAAAATATTGTTTATAGGCTGTAAACAAAACGATTATGATTTAGGCGCATACCGATGACGTCTGATAAAGAATCCAATGGAATTGGAGGACGCAACCAGGCGAAATGACGACACGAATGTCGCGAGCTTGTCAGTTGAGCCACCATTTTGGGAGTCAAAATACGCTAATAGCAGCACACACCTCCACGCTTCATCTGGGCCTTACTATGGTTCACACGTGTGTGGTGACTGGTTGTAGGAACAGAAGGACGCCGGGCACCACGTTATCTTTCTACCGTTTCCCACGGGACCCGGAGAGAAAGCAGCGTTGGATTGCCGCTGTGAACAGAGAGGGATGGGTGCCAAACGACGGCAGTCGACTCTGTAGTACTCACTTCATCTCGGGTATGCAGCAAAACTGCTCTTCATGAAGTTATAGGCTACATCTCATTTTCGTTATGGATATAATTTCTGTAAATACAGAACATACCTAGGCCTACCATATATCTAAAGAAAGTCAGTTACTTGGCAGATAAAATAAAGAACAACATAATTGTCTGTTTCCCCTCTCTCTCCCATCAAACATTATTTCATGTCCAGGTAAACAAGTGAAGAACCCAAGGTCGCCAGATTATGTGCCCTCTGTATTCTCAGTAGCCCCGTTATCCCCAGAGATGAAGGAACCTGGTGCCTCTGAACTGTTGGACAAGCAAGAAGCACAAGTGGAAGCAGCTAATGCCTTGCTCTATCTGCAGGGCCAGGGCAGGTCTTTGGTAATGGAGCAGGGACCTTCCCAGCATTCTGAAGGGGAGGCATGTGAGGACAGTGCTTCTTCGTGCCTGAGTAGTGACGAAGAAGAAGGCGATGATGATGGTGGTGTTGGGGGTGACTCATACAATGACACGCCAGAATCCGTGAGCGATGCCAAAAAAGGAAAACCTAATCTGGAGGACATTGTGAAGTGCCTGAAGAAGGAGAACCAGGCCCTCAGGGAGTCCATGGAGAAAATGTCACTCTCCGAGACTTCCCTGAAAAACGATGCTGAGAAGGTCAAGTTCTACACTGGCTTGCCCAACTACTTTGTGTTGGAGACAGTCATGTGGCTGTTGGCGCCCCATATGGATGGAATGAAGAATGCCAGGCTCTCCAAGTTCCAGCAGCTGTTGCTGACGTTGATGCGGCTTCGCCTGGACCTCCGCAACCAGGACCTGGCCTACCGCTTCGGTGTCAAGGTCGGCACGGTAACCAAGACGGTACACCGCATGGTCACAATCATGTCGTCCACGCTGGTGCCCACGGCCGTCTTCTGGCCGTCCCGGGCGGAGCTCCGGAAGAACCTCCCTGCAGCCCTGCACTCCTTGCACCCGGACTGCGCCGTCATCATTGACTGCTTCACCGTTCCCTTTGAGGAGCCTGTTTCCCGGGGCAACCAGCACCACAGGGCCATGCCATTGGCTCCTCCTCCTCACCCGGAGGAGGTGGGGCCTAGTGGTGACATGAAGTACCTGATTGGTGTGGCTCCACAGGGCGTGGTCACCTTCGTCTCCAGGGGGGTGCCGGGGACAGTCAGTGACAAGAGCTTGGCAGAGGGGTGTGGCTTCCTGTGCAAGCTCCTCCCAGGGGATGTGGTGTTGGCCGGGCGGGACCTTGACATTGGAGAGCTGGTGGCGGCCCGAGGAGCTCTGCTTAAGATCGCAGGCGGCAGACGCCGTGATGGTGGGGAGACGCTGCTGGCCACCTCCTTCTCCACCTCCACGCTGAGCGTACACAGGCACGTGGAGAAGGTGATCTCCGTGGTGAAGCAGCGCTACACCATGCTAACGGGCCCCGTTGAGAGCCCGTTCAGCGCGCCTGCCGAGCGCACCTCCAACCTCTCCACCTTTGATAAGATAGTGCAGGTTGCATGTGCCTTAAACAACTTGTGCATCTCAGCTGCTCCGCTAGAGTGACTTGTCCAATACTGTTTTTCAGGTACTAGCATTCCCCTTAGTGTAATTCCATTGCGCACCCTTATGTCTACACTATATATTTATTACAGGACATCTGGTATATGTGGTTTTCACATGCTGCCCCTATGACCTATGACTGTTCAGTTTCCCGAAAGGCAGGAACAACATAACCACAATGTGATGTCATTACAATTGACACTTTTAGCTATCCAAAGCTACAGGAAGTCCAGTGACAAACTATTTGATAAAGGCACACCTAGGTGACATTACATCTGAGTGGCCTGTCATAACATGAGACGTGATACTTGTGCAATTCTATATTAAAATTTATCTACAGCTCAGTGAATAAATCCAGTATAGAAAACACAGTGCATTCACGTTACATATTCTCAACAGTATATGCAGTTAATGTTACTTAGATACAAGGCACTGCTCTCTATTGCTCTATACATTATTACTCATATTTCTAAGGTTGCTTACTATAAAATGTGTTTATGTTGCTAATCAAGAAATGTAATGTCTGAATGTTTTCCTTAAATTCCCTTATAGCAATACAATTATGTCGTTTTTGGTGTTGTCAACTAGAAACCTCATTACTTGTGAAGAACGAGATAATGTTTTTATGTTATCACTTCCCTTAAGGCAGTATGCCCCAAGAAGAGATTCAAATATTTAGTTTGACAAGGCAGAGGTTATGCTTTGCTTAGTTAAACTCATTACCTCTGGCAATTTGAGAATGTATTGTAATTTGCAATGTAATATTATTGGTTAGGGGGAAGCTGGCAGTGTATTAGCTAACCTGATTGTATATGTTTTGGACCATGTTTGTTTATAAGATAGACTATTGTTTGTCACAATATAGAACAGAATGATATTTCAAGCAGTAGTTTAATTCTGGAATTGAAATTGCCATCAAAAAGATTTACTAAATCCCTGCTATTTTCAAAAGCGGAAATCAAATCTACACATGTTTATTATATTATTTTAAACCCATAGTTTCTTAATACACTTTAGGCCAACATTGTTCTCCATTGCGTGGTGCCTTAGTTTGAGAACCTGATCACCTGTCACCAATTCACTCTGATTTTTTAGAAATATTCTTTTTGCATTATTTGTAAACACATATACCTACTTTTGAGCAAATTATGTTTGTCAGACAGACTCCATCCCTGCCACTGATAATGTATATAAACAATATCAGGTTATTATTACACACATTATTTGTGTCTAAGAGTGCTACACTGGTGCATGAGCCTTTTCTAAAGGTCCCTAAATGTGTTTTTCTAGCACATTTTAACATCATCTCACATGTGAGTGGTTTGTCACTCAAACTGGGCCTGGCCCGGCCCTGTTTAAAAACAAGAACCATTGTGGAATATGCAGTGGTGTGGTTCAGAGAAGTTTGCCATTGTGGTAGCACACATTGCAATGTGCCTTCTCTCTTCTCTAGGCCTAGCATTTATACAGTTGTTATGATTTTAATAGTACTCAGCATATACTTACACACCACCAGGCCCGGGGTTTCCTGGACTAAACAGGAAACATTTACGCTGATTGGTGTAATTGAATAAACATTATCTTAATTTGTAAAACATTGCGATTTAAATATTCGTATATAAGATTCCAAGGGATGTTAACATGACATAACATGGCCATTACATAATATTGCCAATACAGCTACTGCTGTATATACATGTTTTCAAATTACACATTCTAGCCAACACAAAAACAAATAATAGATTTGTGAGTGTTGCATTTATTTTGTCCCCAAAACAGACAGTTAGCTGTTTTTTAGGTTAAGACTACTACTACACATGTGCACTTCTATTTAATTGGTATTATTCAGTTATACAATGTTGCTTATAGTAAATAATTTTGTTTGCTAAATTCAGAGGTGTTGGAGGCTCCAGTGTCTTTATTCTTACAGTATGTAGTCATCGTAAAAACACCGTTTCTGTTATTTGCCTGTGCAATTATAATGTGAATGCATGTCTCTATTATGTATGTTTACTTTTTGATTCTTCAAAATAAAGTTTTGGACGCTCCATTATGTATAAGATAATTTACATGTTTTGTTATAACAAGGGAAATATGTTGGTATAGCCTATAGGCTACTATAAACATGTATGATTATAGTCTGCACGGCAAATTTCTACATAAACATGGTTTCCAGTTAATCCATATGTTGGCTGCTGTCTGTTTTGTATTGTATCCCTTCCTGCTGTAAATAAGACATGACATTTAGATCGTAGGCCTACTTCCCACATATCTCTGTTATTTATCAAATCCATTGGAGGAAGCCCTACCCACAATATTTGCGGCGCTGACGTTCATTGGTCCCTCACGTGACCAAAGGAATTTTAACTATGCAGTAAGTGTCCAACTTTGTACTGCATTCTGATTCTGCTTGAAGTTGCGAGAAAATGGAAGCTCACTTTATAATATTCAAGGCTCTCCGTCAAAGGTGAACGAAAAATGCAGACCTGTGGTATAGCCAGTTAAGTCGCGAATACAAAGTTACCGAAAAAGAGTTCGTTTGACTGGATTTACTTTCGAGTTGAAGATACTGTCCACTTCTACACATGGTAAGTTGCGATTTCGATCACTTTGGCGGAGGTAACGGGACTACACTACAGTGTTTACAGTTGTTGGAAAATGTATGGCCTTGCTTTTGGTGTGTATATTAGTTTAACGTTGATAGAGTTCAGTTGTTCTACCTAAAGCGACCCGATCCGCTTTAAGACCAGACCAGAGTTCTCCCTACATTGGAATGTAGATGTAGTGCAGCAATTGTCCCCCCGCTGGAACAGTTACAGTACGTTGCCTTTCTTGTTAACTTTTTGCAAACGGTTAGTGTAGTAAGCTATTATATAATTAGAGAGCAAATGTACATTTTTGAGGACTAGTGGTTTATTAGGTCAGCTTCATAGTTGTAAAATCCGATCATTGTCTCTCTGTGACTACTTACAGCTTCCTTTCGATTATATTATTATTTTAGGGAAACAAACAATGCTGTATGAACAATCTGGTGGGGAAACAATTTTCGCCACAACATTTATCATTTATCATGATTGGCTTCGCAGCGCAGTGTTCCTTTTATCAGCCCAGCTCCAGTAATGCAGCTTCACGAGAAGGCCCAACTTAAGTATGCTAGGTGGGCAGAACCAGTAGAAATTGTTTTGTTAGTCAATCTAGCTTTCTTTAACGTAGCCTATTAGCAGAGCATCGATTTCTTTTAACCTGCCTACTTTACCTGCGAGACTATCCTTGGCCAGTGGCGCAGGAGATGTTTTTAAGGTGGAGGGGGTTGGGGAGGGGGGGGGGGGAGGTACGAAAGTGTGACGAAAAATTTCTCAAATTTTAATACTGTACAACTATGCTTTTAGTTATTAAAACCAAACAAAATAGTGAAGTGAAATCTGTCCCACCCGGGAATTGAACCCTTGGAGCCCATTGAATGTGTTGAAGTATTTGAGAGTAATATTTATGTAATTTATGGTTGTAGCGCAATTGTCTTGACATCGTTACACATGGTTATGACATAGACTAGACTACTACACTGGTCAACATGCCAACATGATCACTGGTCAACAATACATGCCATTATATATCTCTCTATTAAAAAAGAAGCAAACCGCTCTGAAATATTTCTCTTCAAAGAACGATCAATGTGCAAACCTATGTTATGCGCAGGGGAATTGTTAAGCTTTTACGGGAATTGCCGAAAGGGTGCACGTTTAAGTCTACACGTGGTTTTACAAGCCTACGAGGGAGGTGTTGTATTTTTTCGCTTTTCTGAACCCAAAAAAGCAAGAGGGGTGATACCAACATAAATACAAGAACAGGACATCAATGTTATGCTATCTGATGATCCAAGACGAAAACTAACTTTACTGTATGGTACAGTAAAGTTTCATGTGGTGCGATTATGAGATCCAGCTCGATGTGAGACAAATCCTGGTGCTAAACAAATGTCTAAAGCAAGCCAAGATAATACAACTAATGGAAGTAATAAATAAACATTATCTTAAAATAAAACAATGTAGGCTGACTAACCATGTTATAAGGATATTGCTGTTCCTGTAGTATAGCCTACATGTTTGTCATGAATGGTCACGATCTTGCATTGAGGAATTATAAGATACTGTAGCTCTCAAAAAATCATTTTGTAATTCTGTCTGCTTCTCTCTGATATTTCAGAACTATTATTTGAGAAATGTGCTGTTCCTTTGGAATACATCAAACACCATTAGCCTACATGCCAGGTGCAAATATCTTACTTTATCGGCATGCCTATAGCAACAACCAAGGAGGGTGGGGCATTAAATAGTGGACTATAGTGGACTTGCCAATGCTGGTAGCCTTATGATAGTCATCAAAGTAGGCAAATAAACAAACCTAACTCGAGTTAGGCTACATCGGACATCAAACGTAAATTTAAAACATAATACATTTTTCTTTTTTTTTTCTTCTCAAAAGTGGAAGGGACGATTTTGTTCTTTACGAAAGTGGGGGGGATGTATCCCCCCCGTCCTCCCTCCTACTGCGCCCCTGGATCCTGCATACTAGATATTTTTTGGCTATTTCATTTGCTTCACAAATGCAGCAGATTATTAGCATCATATGGAGCATTACTCAAAAGTAGTAGCCTATTTAAGATCAATTAGCCCACTTGCTATTTAAAGAGTGGTCAACCAATGGGTCAGAATAAAGCACATTGATCAGTTATCATCTTATTGTTGTATGTTAGGATAAAACCTAAATGCAAAACAGCACAACAGATGGATTTTAGAGGTATTTCACTCCAGCCTGTTTCTGAAGGCTGTTCGTGCATTTGAAGGCTTTAGTTATTACACCTCTGATACAGACCTGTACCGTTTTCTACAATCTGGCAATAGTAAATTACTACCAATACAATGGAAAAGAAAGAACTGAAATGTTATCTTATAGTATGACACTTCAACCATAAGACGTGATTTGAGTTACAATTGAAGCCAATTATTCAGTGTGTGTGGGCCTATTTTTATGTAATTTATCATTTTAAAGTTCACACTTGAAGACGGTTGGCACTAAATAAGTTAGTAATAACTGGTAGTGTAATGCTTGGATATGTTGAAAATCTGCATAAATTAGGTGTTTATAATCAAATGTAAACACAAGCTGTGGACAGTCAAGTTTGTTAACTCATTACGACCAGGTCATCAAATAGGCCTATCATTTTTTCTGAAGATAAGTTGTCCAGTAAAGTGGTTAAAATACTGAAGTATTGATTGTATACTTTATTACTTATATCCTGGTCCAAATATCATTGTACTTTCCATCAGGATGCCTTGAAGCTGAGCTTGTGCCCCTACCTGTGCATGCGTGTGTGTGTGTGTGTGCATGTGTGTGTGTGTTTGTGTGTGCGCGTTTGGGGTTGTTAAAGTCAGTAAATGAGTGATGTTCAATGGGAGATCTGAATACATGGTGTGCAGCCAGATGTCATCACATTTATTTTGGGTGTCTTGAGGGCTTTTCTTTTTTCATACTACACAGTTCATATTATATATATTTGGATTGGGTTTATTTGTGTCCAACTGTATTGTTATGAAATGGTGGCATAATTGTGCTTACTTGTGGAATGGAATGCTCTCTGGTAGCTGGCGGTGCTCAAAGCATCACAAGAATGGAGGCAGAGGCGATAGATCTCAAAGATTTGGCAGTGCTCTTTTTATGAAGCATGGCACCATCACACCTCCTTCCAAAAGCCAAATAAGAAAGATCTTGTCTTATGTGTAAACAGCGAGGCATGTGTCTTCTTCCAATAAGGCCGAAGAAATGCAGTCTGCCATGGTTGTTACATGGTGTTTAAACAGTGTTCTTATTTTGACACAGCCCATTACTTTGGTCTGAATGTAGTGATCCTATTCCTGTTCTGGTGGTTCTACTGAGCATTTACAGTACTGTTTGCTAGGGCTGGGTAAGACGTCAATTAAGATATTCCAAATATGCTCTTTTTTCTCTCCTCCTACAATAATAGTAAAGAGCATTTTGTTTGCATATCTAATGAAGAAGATTTCAACTATTTAATGCACACTGCCATAACACTTCTCATTAATATTAATCAGAATCAAATCAATAAGAACCTGTCCATAACCACGACAGCCTCTTGAAGGATAAAACACACTTTGGTGTGCTGCTAGTTTCTCACCTATGTTGCAAACAATCCATGACCCAGCAAACATATCTCAGCCTTGTGTTTCAAACAACATGCATGCTTTTTATCTTAATTAAAGCAAGATTTATTTTCATATCTACTCATATCAAGTCTGCTAAATGTTTGCTAAATGTTTTAGTGTGAGACAGTTGTCAGAACAGAAACTGACTACTCAAGATGCATCCCTTATGAGCCAAGTAATGTGTTTCTTGCTGTAGCTGTAACTGGAGAGAAAGCAGTTGGAATGGCAGTGAAAAGCAGAAACAGTATCAAAGCAATTCAAACAACTCATTTTCACCATCTAACTGTAGTTACCGTATCCTGCCTTGATCGCCACCTCCCTCAACCTACTTCAAATGCTTTAGTTTCGTTTTATAATCTACATACTGTAATATGATTTCTCTTTTCATCCAACCAACCATTCTTACTTTTAAGCATTTTAAATCTGAGCAACTACTACTTTAAGAATAACTTACTAATACTACTAGCATAAAATCTTGCTCGATGTTGCAGGGAGTGTGTGCAATCTGTCCACGAGCAACCTCCCAAACAAATATCCTACTGTATGTCCAATGAAGTATTTAACAAGGAATAAAACCACGTTAAATGAAGGTAATTCTAATTTCACACTGTTGAGGTCTGCACTGTGCGACCGCTTGCCATTTTGCAAACATCACTCCCTGTACCTCAGAGTAGCATTGCCATGCTGGAATGATGGGCATGCTTCTGGAAATAAAAACTGCGGCGCGGTGTTAGCTGTTTGGTCACAGAGTGCCATTTTGACACACAGCGTGTCTTAAGAAGGAAGAGCAGGCGTGTGAACGCTCCACATTTAGTGGCAAGCATTCTTTTAAATGGATGAGATCTTGGTGTACAGGTAATCTTCTGCTTACACGGTGTACCGAAGAACAAACGAAGAACTCACCTGCTCCCGTTTTCTGGTGCCCGTTGGTCTGCCATTGTGAAGCACCGGCAAATCTAAGTGGAATAAGGCCTGAGCAGATATTCTCAGTCCATTTCATTTTCTGATAGCTGACAAATGTCAGACATTCCTAACAAAAATGGCTACACAAAATGTATAGGAATAATCCTACCCGCAGGCTACAGCACCTTAATTGCATTAATTAATTCTATTATATATATTATAAATAAGTAATATCATGTGCTGGAACTACTTAAACCATTTATTTGTCATCAGATAGTCTAGTGGTCTGGAAGGTTATACCTAAGCCGGTAATATAGTAGCTATACTATACTATACTATACTATACTATACTATACTATACTATATTACATTGTTGTATAGGTTAATAATTATATAACCCCCTTGACATATGGCATATGGTTTTGAGGTATGATACACACCAATAAGCAAGATATTTTCTGCTGGGATTTAAGTGTATCAGTATTTGATTTATATAAATAAAGTTTGATGGTGCTTGTTTAAAGGGAATGTCCCTTTATTTATTTTTCCATTGTAGTGTTTATTACAAAGATCCTAAACAAATGTCTGCCTGACATCACATCACCTACTCACTGTAATTTGCGCTACAGCCCAAGATAGCATATGATTAACTTTATTTTTCCCTGTGGGGAAATGTGTGTTGTTGCAAATGCCATAATCACAGCAAAAGCCATTGCATTGTAAACTTAGGTCACTAGACAGAAATGTTGCCAGTGAACATGTATCAGTGAATCACTACGCACAGCAGCTAGCCTAAACCACACACACCCACACACCTCCTCCTGTGACATGGTGTGTGTGTGTTTGGCCTGTAGCACTAACTCAGCATGTTCCTCCACAGAGCAAGATTGGCAGCATGGCTTGGGGCCTCTGCACCCCTGTGACCCTTCACATTTGCTGGAAGGAGGTGGAGCGTACGCCCTGAGAAGTGCACCATGGGACACCTGTAGCACCCCTACCAAGCACAGGTCAATGCAAGCTGACACCCACAGGAGGAGAAGGGACTCCATATCGCATCCCGCTGGATTGTTATCTCAGACAGCCATTGGTGGATGGTAGTCGCTGGTGGCGGTGCCGGGTAGAGTGTGTGTGTGTGTGTGCGTGCGTTTGCGTGATTGTGCGCGTCTCTCAGCAGCCAGTCAGACCGGGCGAGAGCCATGAGGCCAAAGACGTTTCCGGCCGCCCCATATGTGGGCAACACGCGCCAACGGCTCCAGCAGATCAAGGAGGGGCTGAAGCAGCCCGCCAAGCTGGTGAGCCAGGCGCTGCACGGGACCAGTTCCCGTGGCGACGGGGGGCGGGGGGCAGACTGCAAGGGCGGGAAGGACGCGGGCAGTCGCCAGCAACAGCTGAGACCCCCGCAGAAGTTCAACAACTACCAGAACGCCTTGCGCGAGATCCGCAAGTCCCTCATGCCCTTTGCCAACGAATCAGGCCCCTCGCCCAGCTCTGGACCTCCCGCCGGGGCCGGAGACGTCAACAGACAGATGCTGCAGGACCTGGTCAACGCTGGCTGTGACCAGGTGAGACATGCGCTCTGTACACTGGTGGCAACGTACATGGTTGAAGCTGCTATGGTGTGTGCGTCTGTGCGTCTGTGTATGTGTGCGTCTGAGTGCGTCTGTGTGTGTCTGTGTGCGAGTGTGTGTGCGTCTGAGGGTGTGTGTGTGTGTCTGTGTGTGTGTGTGTGTGTGTTGTGACGGCCCTGCCTTGTTTTAGCAGGCCCGTGGTCCTTATTGGTTGGATTGGCCCTAATTAGGCTAATTAAATTCAGTTTGATTGTTCCTCAGTTTCTTAGTTGAGTTGGCATGCAACACGCACCACATATATTCAGTACATACACATACAGACATTCACACCTTATTCTATGTTATTCTGATAGTTTGTTTAGTGTTTGTGTTTGTTTAGTTTATGGCCCTTGAGCCAGGTCATAGCAGTGTGTGTGTGCATTTGTGTGTGTGTGTGTGTGCATGTGTGTGTGTGTGTGTGCGTGTCTGTGCGTGTGTGTGTGTGTGTCTGCGTGTGTGTGTGTGTGAGAGTGAGAAACAGCCGCTAGTTTGATTCATGTTTCACATTCTGGGCTTGGTGTGTTGACGTAGAAGCACGTTTATTCCATGGAACCTGGATGGAAACTGGTGTCTGGTATAGCTTAGGAAGAATGTTCAGTTTAATGAAGGCACACAGCACCATATGTAGCACAATACCTCCTTTCTCTGCCAAGTGTACAAGGCTGCGCTTATATAACGCAGGCCCAGGACTGTATGTCGAAATACAGTATCAATTGTGTTTCACAACTGGGCCTTTGGCATTTCCCATTGTTCATCCATTCTGGGAATTTGTGTCGACATGAAAGTGTAGAGCAACAGTTATGTTTAACGTATGGGATTCCCGTACCAAGCCCACATGAACTCTAATGTGTAGAGCAACAGTTATGTTTAACGTATGGGATTCCCATACCAAGCCCACATGAACTCTAATGTGTAGAGCAACAGTTATGCTTAATGGAATTCATGTACCAAGTCTATATGAACTCTAATACTAAGAGATAGTATTCACCATTCACATTGCCCAAATGTCCAGAAATGCTGTCCCATAGCTGTCCTGCCTCTGTAGTGGGGCATAACTGTATTACACACCTACTAAAATACATTAGGCGTTGTGAATCGTACATTCCTTTTGAGCAAATCATTATTCTGTACATTTGTATAACCTAGTCTAACATAGGATGTCTTTTATTTTGCAATGCACTCATCTCATACTATGCAATCTTAAGATTCATCTTTCATTTACATTTACATTTACGGCATTTGGCAGACGCTTTTATCCAAAGCGACTTACATTTAGTACATTTGTCAGTA